>JAODLI010074889.1:0-12749 GCA_027575585.1 Percopsis omiscomaycus | reverse complement strand
TCGGTGGGTTCGGTGAATGCGCATATGAAACTGGTGGGGTTCAGTACATCCAACAAGGTTAAGAACCACTGCTATAGTGTGTGAGAGAACGAGAGACATATAGTAGGCCTACATGCAGAGAGAGAGAGAGACTTGGGGAGGACATAATTTTGTGCTGAGCCGAGCGGCGGTGGGTGAGAACGTGCGCCGAACACGTCAAGCGGGCGGACAAAGACACTCCCGAGAACTAACTCCCGGACAACAACGCCCAGCTGCCTCGCACCCACCGCAGCGAGAGAGGTACGCCCCTTAAACCTTATGTTCGCACGTCCTTAAAATGTGCGCGCACATAGCCTACAGGTCTGTGCAAACCTGCAGTGCTGACACTTTCAGGATCCCCCCTCCAACGCAAACTCACAATCGTTATGTAAATAAACATGCGGAAATACTGTAGCCTATAGCTCGCTTCATCTAGAACTCCCACGCACGCTTTAATAGCTGCCTGCGACGGTAACAGATGCTGAACCTCGTGCCACACACCTAGGCTACCCCTTACACATACATTAGCACACACAGGGGCGCCATAAGAGGGGGAGGGTGTGTGTGTTAGGATTCTATTAATATTATTAATAATAATAGTATAAATATTAGTATTATTATCATAAGTTCTTTATAGGGCCTGAGCACACACACACAAATGAACTGTATAAATAATTCAAGTGTAGACTCCCAGTCTACACTTCTTTTTTCTTTCTTTCTGCCTTCTACACCGTCTACAGCCACCATGTTGTTCTGGGGGAAAGAAAGGCTTGACGTACAGCATCAAAACCACATGACTGTGTTGTAAAGACAACAGGCGTGCAGTGGACTTGTTGCCAATGTCTTTCAGCTGTATTATGGAACGAAACCACAAGAACATTTTTTGAAAAAGAGAGTCCCTGAGAAAGGGCAAGAGATGAGCTGAGGAGAGATTAATTTTTTTTTTCAATACCGGAGACGGTCGGATAAAAACGGCCACAGACTTAATGACTCAATTTAGACGTTTAATTAGTTGAGCACGTATCTCGCTGGCTTCTGCACCCTGAGTAATCTGTGATGGAGTTTGGTGTGTGTGGCCTCTCTCACTTTATCTCTCTCTCCTTGGACTACATAAATAATTCCCATTGCCTCACTGAGCACGCACAGAGCAATAGAAATGAAATATGGATGGAAACACATCATGGTGCTTTTGAAAAGAATTATTTCAAAGGCACTGAGGTCTCCTGAAATCTTCATGAGCCCCTCTTTTCCCTCCGCATCTCCCTGCTAGATAGAATTTTTTTTTTTGCAGGACTGCATCAGCATGGCAGCCCTAATATATGACTGTACATAAATATCAAAGCCCCCCCCCCCCAAGAAAAAGACAAGAATGATAATAACAAACAAATATACAATGTTTAAAGCGACACGCACACACGCACACACAAACACAAACAATAAATAAATAAAAATATTGGCTATATCAGACTGTGATATAGCCTTATTTTGGAGAATGTTATCTACTTGTAAACTGGTAATTAACCGGTTCAACTGTTGACAAATGTACTAATTGTAAGTCGCTTTGGATAAAAGCGTCTGATAAATGCTGTAAATGTAAATGTAAATATAGCAAGACATTGTAGAATGGAAATCTACAATGACAAATCTTTGTTATATCGTATGACAGCAACCTGTTTCATGGTCTATTGTAATTCAACAGTTGGAGGTTTATTTGCAATTTTTACACATACAAGATCGCTAACACATAATCGTGTCTTCACGTGTCTCTAAGTTGCTATATTTTCCCAACTCGTACCAACCCGCTGCAAAGGTCATCTATCAATTACGCCTACATCTCATTTACAGTCTTTCCTTCTCCCCTCCTGTTCCCCAATCCTTTCTTTCTCAACCATGTCTTCTCTATTCTCCTTCCATTCTATCCTTTCCTTTCATTTAGAGTTGTTTTTCATCTTTTTCGTCTTTCGTCTTACCCTGGAGGACTCCCATCTTGTGCGCCTCCTCTTTTACTCCTCCTGTATCTCACCCCTCACGTTTATGTTTCCTGTTATTTTATTTTTTTTGTCACTTTCCTGGGTAGTTACAGAAGCAGTAGTAGTAGAAGGGAAGTAACACAAGGTCCTCCCTTGTGTTACTTCCCTTCCAGGCTTTTCTGCTTGTTTCTTTATTTTCTGTACTTCACTAGACGGCAGTGGAACACTTCATAGAATGGGACACTTAATATTGGAGAAAGAAATGTTATCGAACAGTGGAGCGGTTTGCCTTTGTGCGGCCACTGAATGAAGTGTCCTTGAACCTCAAAAGAAATGAAAGGAGAAAGAGAGAGAGACGTCAAATGGAATGAAAATGACTGAGCGACCAAGGAACTATTTTTTTGGGCAAATGATGCGTTGTTTAACGGCACAGCTGTTACACGTATAGACCAGTGGTTCTAAAACTATTTGACCTGTGACCACAAAAATGAGTGATACCACTTCTTTTAATAGCATAACAAACCACATACAAATAATTGAACATTTCAATATATGCAATTAATGTTTGAATGATTCTATTTAAAAGATATTTCACAATTTTTTAGCAAATGAAACAATCTAATTTCTAAGATCGATTACAGTATGTCCCTTCAGGTTTTGTCTGCACAGACACCTCATCTACTTTATGAATTAAATCTGCCGCACCCACAAAAAAAGTACAGTCACGTTGTTGCGAATCTGATCTCTTTCCGATTCATTTTCACATTCAAAAGTGGCCCAAATCTGATTTTAACTGAACATATTACATGTGATGTTTGCTGTTCACACTGCTCTAAAAAAAGCCAAACTGGGTTGGCAGACAGGGTACAATTGCAACGTGGGCCCTTTAAAAAAAATTAAGATGATTAAAAAAAGATTTAATAAAAGATTGCAAATACTATAAAAATAATAGAAATAATTCACATCCCACCAATAAGCATCGTATAGCCCCCTCTCCCAAAAAGCATCTTACTAGCCTTCGGGGGTGGGTGTTGGGTGGAAGGGGTGCCAACCCGGAGTTGGAGAAGCAGTTAGTCCATACTAACTGCGTCCTCATATCAGCATTCATTATTTCTCCTGGAGAGAGACGGGTGGTTTGAGCTGGAGTTGTTTGTGCTTGTTGTGCGAGCGGAATGCTAAACACTTCCTGGGTCACGGGGGGCAAGAGAAGGCATGTTGAATTTTAATGGCGCCCTCTGACTTCGCTACAGGTAATGCTGCAGGGGACCCACAACCCACCCGCACTGCTGAGTGAGAGCACAAGGAGTGTGTGTGTGTGTGTGTGTGTGTGTCCGAAGACCATGTTTGTTAGCTTGTATGTTTGTATATGTATGTGCGTGTCATTTGTGCATGGGAACGAGGTTAGGCTAGATTGTGTGTGTTTGTGTGTGTGCGCGCGCACTTGTCTCTCCATCCTCTCTCACAACCAACCCTAATGAGTTTTCCTCTACTCCACAAGACAGACATACATGCACACACAACACACACATGCACAGCGATTTTTTTTTTTAAGAAGGTGGGAGGTAAACACAATATTGTGTTTCTCTACTGGAGTTTTGGCTGCTGTCAAGGAAACCACAACAAACATGAAATTCACCTCCACAGGAATAGATATCTGTTCGGGGGAGAAAATATCACAATATCACAAGCAGGACTGTGGTCAATATTAACAGTTTTTCTTGGGCTTTGATTGTTAAAGCCAGTTTCAAATTGACAATGTGTGGCTGATGTAATACTGTATCTAAGTCTTTGTCTGTAATGCTTTGTGTCGGATAGTTTAACAAAGTTTAATCTGAGTGCTGATCTCTCGACCACACCCGCAATGTTGCATCTCACCAGTATTCACCCTTTTTGAACCAACCTATATTTGAGCCTATAAATACCGTACATCCCCACCACCATCATCATGTTGCTTTAAAACACTATGCTACTTTGTTATTCGAACAGGAAGCATAAGACGCCTGGATTTTTATATTTATTTTATGAACACATCAGCTGGACGTTTCTTTTGTAGCAGCACAGTGGTAAAACAAAATAGAAACAATTAGAGGAAAGACGAGGCGCCAGTAACAGGTAGGGTTAAGGTAGCAAATGCATTTCTTAAGTTTATATTGTGTCTGAACCAAAATGAATTGTGTGTCTCAATAGAAGGATTTCTTGTGAACTTGTGCTTATTGTTTTCAGCGTAAGAAAGTATCCTAAATTAATGTTTTCCCAACAAACTCCCTATAAATCTGTTAATTCTATTAAATGTAACAAATATGACATAATAAAATTCATTATATATAATGCAAATATCTATTAAATATATACAAATGTAAATCGATGTATTAAAATGAAATAGAAAAGCTAAATGATATTTACAGCAGTTCTATCAGGGACTCCATGATGTAAGAGAATAAAAAGTTTCGACTTTTCCTGCGGTGTGTTTGAAGCCAGATTTTCAATCGATATAAGTTGCTCCAACTTTCCAAACTACATTTCTCATTCGCCTCGCCAGCCGTCCCCGCAGACAAAAATCTCTCTGACTTTCCAGACTCTTACTTTCAATCCACGCGTTACCTGCCTCCGTGCACACCAGCCTGAATTAATCTCCCAGGTCTCTCCTCATCTCTTCTCTAGAATGTCTGTCGGTGTGTGTGTGTGTGTGTGTGTGTGTGTTAGGAGGCTATACGTGTGTGAGTATATAGTATACCAGGTGTGTGTGCACATCGTATCACCAAACACCAGAGAATGTGTGAGTGCAAGTCTGCATGTGTCCTCATCCATTACAGTAGGATGTACTGTGTAGTGTGTGTGTGTGTGTGTGTGTGTGTGTGTGTTCGCACGTCTCCTCCCTTCCGCATTAGAAATTCACCGGCTCGACATGTTCCCCTTGCCTCTACCTCCTGGGCTTTTGGGGGAGGGGGAGCGAGGGGGTTGTGTTTGCATAGCAGAGGCTGAAGTCTGACTCACGTAGCCCCCGTCCCATGGGCTTCTCCCTCAACATCATCGGCTCTTTGAACTACCCCCCTCGACATCAGCGTCAGGTCACCGGTGAGTAACCTCCACACAAAGGGAGGTGGCTCTAATTGGTGCACAGGGGCGTGTGCCTGTGCACATGTGAAAGTGGGGGTCTGGGTACACCTGAGAGACAGCCGTAGCGTGGTCGATAACATGTCTGATGGGGGTGACTTTGACACTTGTTTGGTATGGTCAGATCGGGAGATTAAGAGACTTTGCTGGGGCTGCTACAGAACCACTGCTCATTGTTATGCTGGGGTCGCTGTATAGCATCCCTGTCAGGTTTAGTTCTAAAGCAGCGGGGCTTTAAATGGTTAGAAACCATTCCACTGCTGGTTTCATTTGTATGTATGTAGTCATTTTTTAGTTCTAAAACATTGTTTAGGCCACAACTTTATATACTGTAGAACAACTGGAGATAATACTCTCTTAATACATTTACTTAATACTCACTTCATTTGTCTAAAAAGTATTTTTATTGGAGTGATAAACATTGTGGAGAGAAAAATGCAGCAAACCGATTTATTAGGAATGTGCTTGAACAGTCCTGTTCCTACATCTAATTTTATATTTGGTTTATTTAAGGACATTCAGAGGAGGAAGGCATTGTAACATATACCTAAACAAATTTTTTATCCGATAAACAATATGAATCACCTTTAGCCAGAGGGGATCACATTGACTTGGACCCACCTATGGGCCCTGAACCCACCTATGGGCCCTGCGGGAGACTGCTCCATGGAAGAGACCATTCTGATCCTATAGCTCTGCAGGCCAGTACACTATACAATATACAGGCCCACCAGGAGAGGCGCCATAGAAGAAACGATACGCGATCTCGTAGAGGGGCAAGATGAGGTCACATCTAGTCCAACTCGGGCCGTGTTGTAAGGCACATTGGTCACATATTTGCGAGAGAAGAGAGAGACAAGTGGAACGGACACAAGAAGAAGACAAGGGACAATAATGCTGTGATCGATATTCCCCCTCCGGCCAGAGGGGATAGCAACCACTTGGGACCTGCCCAAAGACCCTGAAGCCCCCAGGCCACTCATCGGGGTGGGAGGCCGTAGCACAGTAGGAGAGACCATTCAGATCCTAGCTCTGCGGGCCAGTATACTGGCTAATATACAGGCCAACATGCAGAGGCAGAGAATGCAAAGAAGGAGAAATAGAAACGATATGCGACTTCATAGCATGGCGTGGTGAGGTCGCATCTAGTTGGTTTTCTCCTAGATCTTTCTGGATGTTATCCAGGAAGAAAGGCATTCCCTCCCAGGACACAGGGTGGTGACTGCATTGCTTCTAGAATGTATATTCAGCCAACTTGGACCCTGTCGGCATTTTGTACGGCATGTGTGAAATCACTCCATAGTGTGTGACCACACACACACACACGCACCTGCTGTACCACCTGAGTCACTGCCGCTCTGAATTTATCTGCATTAAAAACCAAGCACCACATTTTTTTTAATGATTATTTGGAGTGTATTTCTAAAAATGCGTCCTCCTGCAGTGTGCAAACTCCCATTGATTAACATAGGAGCAGATTGAAAGCGGGTCCGCTCCGATGCATCTGTCCAATTGCAAGGTCATTCAGCAGACGCTTTTATCCAAAGCGACTTACAGTGAGTACAATTAAGCAAGTAGTATTAGGTATTAAGGAGCAGGTAGGGGTTAGGGCATATTGCTGAAGGATGCTTACAGGTAGGCCGGGCTTGTTGGGGACTGAACCCACAAGCCTTCAGAAAAGAGTCAACCACCCGTCACAGCCTCCGATAGCTCGTAGCACGAGTCTATCAGCCGCCGTTTCCCTGCTCACACTGTGCGTCAAGCAACAGCCGATTCAGCCGCATTGTCGGCCCAACTGGATTTAAACGCTGTTACCATAATTATAGTTAAACACTACAAGAATCAATAAACCATCGACCTACGCGCATATTGCATGGCTTATTCAAACACATAAACATACAGACAAGTAAAGCAAAGACTGTATATCTAGAGGAACAATACAGATAATAGTGAAAAATCAATTTAGCTCAGCTCCACCTGTTTGGATCTTATTTGGCCTGCAGACTTGTGGACGTCCGCTGTGTCTTTTGTGTGACCCTTCATCATGTAGAAAGTGGACAGGTGGTGCCTACTGCTGGGCCTGGAGGGGCCCGTCGGCCCCATACGGTGCACCAGCTGACCAGAGAGAAGGATGACACAGACAAAGAGACAAACAGGGCATAGAGAGACAACTGAAACTGGAGACCAGCAACTGAAGAGAAAGAGAGAGAGAGAGTGAGAGAGAGAGAGAGTGAGAGAGAGAGAGAGAGAGAGAGAGAGAGAGAGAGAGAGGGGTAAATACATGGAAGCTGTACAGAACAGAAACAAAGCAGGAAGACCCATGCCCATGCTTTTGACAGTCACCACTGTACTTTCAACAAGAGGCCCTGGCCCCTCTCGGCTCCCAACATGCGTGGTAAAGCGATTGGTTTCGCCCCAATCTAATGGCCAGCAATGAATGCTGAGTGCAACTGCGGGTGACCATTAGGGCCACAATGGTTGACAAGACACTAAGCACTCCCCAGAGGTCTTGTGGGGAGGGAGGGCCCCCTTTCATGGCTATCTTGGGGCCGGGCTGGAGAACTGGTGGGAGCTGGTGACCAGCTGGCTCTGTGGCCCCTGTGCAGCCTGTAATGCTGCAATCGGCTCTGCCTGTCTGCTTTAAACATGCGGCTGTAGTGAGGTCCCGGGCTGTGTCATGTGTCTGCATGTTTTAGTGTGCACATCAGCATGCACACACAGCAAAGAAAAGGCTATTATGAATTGTTATAAAGGTATGGTACATTTATTCAAAGTTTTAGAGGTTTTAAGGTCTTTTGCTTTTTCACAAATTGCTTGGTTAAAGGCAACATCCTCAATTTGTGTCTGAAATTGCCCTTGTACTTGTACATGTAATCTTCATGCACAGTTGTGTTGTGAAGACAAAGACACATTACCCAAACATATTGTCCTGGATGGAAAAAGCCAGGTTCAGGGGTTTTCTGTGGAGCTATCCCTATGCCAGGCCATATGAGTGTATATAAAGTCATAGGCATACTAGGATGCACACGTCAGTCCTTTTGAAAAGGGTCGGTCTTATGTGTTCTTCGTTTTCGACTTTTTAAATAACTTTGCACCGAAGGCGGAGAACTTGTTTTGTCGACAGCCAGTGTTAGGGCGTAATAAAAGGCTTTTCTTTTTGTGCTGGGCATCTTTTCAAAGCTGAAAGGCGGCGAGAGAAAGATACGTTTTACTAATTGACATAGTAGCAGAAATTGAGATTCCATTTCAGTCGGGGTGTGGATAAAAAGCCTGTTAAGAAACGTTTTGTCAAAAACGCTTGACACTTATGCTCACTTCCACACACCGTGGCTCTTTTTAGAGAAACTCATTTGTGGCTTATTTACTTCCTCTGGCTAGTATTTTTTCCTGACACTGTGCACAATGACAAATTAAAGCTTTAGTTTCATGGCAATGATGGAAGGTCTCGCGCTTTGTTCTATGCTTTGAAAGAGCGCCAGGAAAGTCATCTGTTGATATCTCAACCTCGCTTCACTGGCTCAATTATTTTTTCGCTGCAATAAATCATCAATTAAACTTCAGTTCCGTTCAAGGTTTTTGTACAGATTCACCCTGTAGTGCCGACAGATCTCTATATAAGATCCCTTGTCAATATTTAAAGGCAAAGGTTTTTTTAAATATTTTAAATCCACACATAATGAATAGAGATGAGCAGGAATCTCTACACTACTTCATCCAATAGATAATAACCGAATGAGAATTATAAAACTAGCCTAATGTAAAGTGCTATCAAGTCTTTGGTATTCACAAGCCAGGAATGCCCAAATGGCCTTTTTTTACATGAGATGATTTTTTTTTACCTGAATTTAGTAAGAGCAAGAAGCTCGCAAGATGGATCAGAGAAACCATCAAGCAAGCAGAATGACACCCCACAGGTCAGCTGATGTCGATTTGATGACCTTTGACCCACTCCCCAACCACCGCCACTCGTGTTAAATGGGTCTTGTAGATGGAGAGGGTCTTTGTGCAAAAATAAATTGAAGAAAGCGAGTGGATTTAGATCGACTTCATTCTCTCTTCTTCCATTTTTCTCTATGTTCTCTTAAAGAAAAGTAGCCTTTGACGTTAAGCGTTTTAAGTACAAAGCAATGCAAACCGCTATGGATAAAAAATAGCTACTTGGCTCTTCATTTATGGTTTTCTTTAAAAGGAATAACTATAGTCTAGCACTGGCAGTCAATTTAACTCTCCCAGACCTCTCACTTTTCCAGTATAACTTGAAAAAACAGAAAAAAACACAGTGCTTTCATTTGCATTTACCTGTATCTTGCATCTTAAAGCTGGGCTCCTTTATGAGTTTACAGTATAACAAAATATCTGTAAAAATTATGCACAAATGGCAGATTGTGTGTGTTTTTATTCATTTCTATGTATCCCATTGTACAGCTGCTGTTAAAGTGACATCTGAAAAAAACACGCTTTATCAGCAAATCATACTATATGCAACAAATCGTAGTGTTCTTTGATTTAGGGTATAAGTTGTCACTTGTGTCTTATTGTTTAGCCTATTGTGAATTCTATCAACATCTCTAATGCTAACTAAAGGCATGTACGTGTAATATTTTTGCATTCCATTACAAAATTGGCAGTTCTGCATGACAGAGAGCACAAGAGCCACCACCACTCCTACTGATAATTTATTCATTCTAATCCAACCTTTTTACAACTGCACCACCATTGCGCCCAAGTATTTGTACAAAGATCCAATTTTCCCCGTTCACATTTTCCACGTGGTTTTGGTATAGGGAGCTGATTGGTCAGGGGTAAAAGATCCTGCCTCCAACTTGCAAACCACTTTTTGTTCTTTCCGACTCTCACTTTATACACTTACAAAACTGTTTGTGTGTGACAGCACTGCCAAAAAGTCAGTTTTGAGTTCGAATTTTGAATGCCGTGCTCGCACATTGAGGTTCGTGGTTGTAAGTGACGATTCGCAAATGTGTAATTTAATTTCGCAATCATGTATCATGGTATGTACAGTTATTATGCTTGCAACATTTAAATAAAAATGTGTGAGCATTTGTATTTTTCTTACACATCATGATACAAGCCTTTGAAAGTGAATTACACGGACACAAATCTTCACTTCACGAGGACAGGAACCTCAATTTACAAGCACCACATTCAAAACACTATTGTAATCCCATATGACAGATGTTCATTTCACCTAAACAGGGGCTGTAATAACACACTTTCACATACACACACTTTCACACACACATACAATACACTTACGATCCCAAACCTCTCTGACACACACGCACAGAGAAGAAGAAATTACTTTGAACTTAGTGTCAGTCCGTCTGAATGCAGCTGGGACCACCGGGGTCACGGAGCTCTTTGAGAGGTGCGATGAGGTTCAGTCTTTTCTCTATATCTGTCCCCGCCCTGATGTGCTGATGGCTGGCTGGAAGGTCAGGAGTGGGGGGTGGGGGGTTGCAATACACATTAGACCACCAGGCCCGGCCATAAGGCTCTCTTTGTTATGGGTGGTGGTTTGCCACTGCAGAAGGCTTTGATGCAGTCCGGTTTTACTGTTAGACAGTGTGTAATGACCCTAGCTAACATCACACAGCGCTACAGTAGTCCCACAGTCTTGGATCAAAATCAGTACTACATTGATAAGGGACAGTAAACTGTAAAGTTAATGTTTAATAATATCAACATAATCTGTCGATGTACACACACAAAATAGCATTTTTTGTTCTTACATTCCAAATAAATAAAAAACTTTTGGATTACAGGACTAAAACAAATAAACATGCAAACGTGACTCAACAGATGCTAAATATATTGTAAGTCGTTAGTGTGTTTCATTCCCATGTCAGCACAACAGAAACAGAAACGGCTGCCAAGATGTTTACGATAATCATGTTTAATAAATGACAGCCACTGAGACGATATCACGTCTATTAATAGGCCCACATCATTACGTTACGTTGGGTATTTGGAAGGGGTCCAAAACAGACATGCTCCTATTGAAGTTGGGTCAGAAAATTGTGATGTGATTCAAATAATCTCATACAGTGCTGTGTTACTTACCTAGGGATATATACAGTATACGTATGCAAACACAATCTACACCTTACTCTGTATCATAACGTACGACTAGACAAGAGTAGACAATTTTATAGAACAATTTTGTCGTATAAAAACACGGGGCTGAAGATTAGCAGGCACAAAACAAAAGCATAAAAAAAACAGACCGGCGCACCAACACACACACACTGATTAATTGTATTCTTCATTTATTTTGAGGCAGCCTGCTGCTAATTAGCTTAGGCATGGTTTTGCATATTGGGCTTATTCCATTTCTTCATGGGTTGTGCAAAAAGAAGGTATCATTTATAAAGGGAACAGGGGCCATTTTTGCTACGGTTTATATAAACACATGACTGTGTGTGCCACTGTCTATAAGGGCTAATCAAATAAAATCTAACAGAAACCCTCTGGTGTTCCATTGTCTTGGCACACAGACAATATTGTAAATGTAATAAAGGAATAATGTTCCAAGTTCATCCATTGCTGTTTTAGAGAAAACATCCTATACACATATACAGTAACAGATGCTAAAACTATTTCCTTTCGATATGGAGGGGGAGAAAAAAACAACGAATCGCTCTCACCAAAGTTGACAGCTTTGCAGAAACAAGAGAAGTCACTTTCAGTGTGATGCAGCCTCCAACTGCGTTACAGTGAAAACATCTATATTTATTGTGTATCATACCAGGTTTTGGACTTGCATTTGCAAACATCACAGCCTCTGTTGAGACTCTACTTTACATGGCTGTTCTGTGAGAAAGGTGTCCTCAGTAAAACCATTTTGCCAGCAATGCTCACATCCTATTGCAAGCAAGCAACAGATGGCTGGACGCTGCATGGCAGCCAATAGCAGTTGAGTTGTGTTTGCGATTGTTTTTATGGTGTTTTAACCTGTTTTAACCTGGAGAAAAGATGAATATTACAGCCACACAAGCAAACAAACTTACAGTCGCCTCTCTCGCCAGCAGATGACTGTTTGTCTCGTGTCCAGATGGGTTTTAAAGAAATAACATTCTCTAGTCATGTTGCATGGCTGCAGACACTTGTGCTGTGTGCAGCATGTTTACGTGCTAAATACTGTATATGTTTGATTTAACTGATGATACATAGAACATACAGTATAACAAATAAATACACCTAATAAAACATTTTTTGTCACAGACCTGCTGTGAAAAACATTGTGACTGTGGACCTCACTTAACCAACTGCTGAGTCAAGGCCCGTTTATATCGCAATGAAAATGTAGCATTTGTTTTATTTGCTTTAAGGCTGGGTTAGGTTAGGTTTATTTAATCAGTAAGTCTGTCTGTCCTTGTCTTTTTTATTGCCAGCGTGAAATTGGAATTATCTCTGAAGATTCAAAGTGTAAATAGTTCTGACACGACAATTTTGCCCACGATTTCTTTTGATTTTCTTTTGCTTTTTCTTGTGGTTTATTTGTAGCTCTTGCTCTCATGTTGACATGTCATCTCTCTCTCCATATGCAGAGAATCCCCTCTCTCTCTCTCTCTCTCTCTCTCTCTCTCTCTCTCTCTCTCTCTCTCTCTCTCTCTCTCTCTCTCTCTC
>JAODLI010074888.1:0-12751 GCA_027575585.1 Percopsis omiscomaycus | reverse complement strand
TCTCTCTCTCTCTCTCTCTCTCTCTCTCTCTCTCTCTCTCTCTCTCTCTCTCTCTCTCTCTCCTACTCTCTCTCTCTGTCTCTCTCTTTCTCTCAACTCAGTGCTACTGATGGTGTTATAGTTTTGTTTGTTTAGCTCTGTATGTGTATGATATATAATATGCGAAGCCTTGGTCCATACGCTGTATTATGTGTCCATACAGAATATCCATATATCCATATATCCATATATCGTCACCAGGGCCAATTTAAATTCTGATCAAGTCAGGCATATTTCTGCCTTCTTTATTTGAATGGTTTTGTAGTGTTCCAGGTGCACAATGAAAGGCAGCTACAATTTTACTTCTGAATGTGTCAATTCCGAGTCTGTGGATGATAATGTAACATTTAATTATGTAATTAATGTAACATTTAATTTATAATTTAATTGTGCTATTACAAATACAATTACAATTACAATTAGATCATTTAGCAGACGCTTTTTATCCAAAGTGACTTACAATTACATGGTGCTATTCCATGGAGCAGATAGGGGTTAGGCATCTTGCTCAAGGACACTTACAGGTATGCTTACATGCAATTGAAGGTCTCTTAGCCCCATGCTAATGTCCAGTGTACAGAAACGTAACTAACTTTAATCATCCTACTCCTTATTTGTTAAGGCTTTTTATTTACACTTCAGATCTTTATAGTCTTTACTAGACAAATAACAGCAACATCAAACAGCGGTGATTGGCCCACCAGATAGGACCGGCAGAACTAAAGTATAAATGCCCCATTGGCCCACAAGCTGTCCCTAGTGGTTTGGTTTCTAATTGATCACTTGCTATTTACTGACGGACCCAAAGTGGAAAGTAACAGATTGGAGCTTTAAGTCACTTTGAATAGGATCTTTATGTGTCCATGTGTGCACATAAAAGTGTGTGGGTGGAGGGGTGGTGGGGGGTGATGTAGAGAGGGCCACAGAATACAGACACACTTAATTCATAGTAATCATACAGTATATGCACTGTATAGGTGACCAATGTCTACCTTCTTTATTGTACCTCCCTGCATGTCTATGTGTGTGTGCGTACGTGCGTTTCCGTGCATGCACGTGTTTGCTGTATGTTTCTGTACCTCTGTGTGTGTCTGCATGCCTCTGTGGCTGTGTTTGTGTGTACATGTAGGGAAGTAACGTGATGGAAGACCATGATCTCAGAGATATGGGGATTACTGATCCAGGACACAGGAAGAAAATCCTCCATGCGGCACGCAGCCTGCCCAAGGTACGTCTTTGAAGGAAGGCAACCATGCTTCCTGATTATAAATGACACCCAGCAAGTGAGTAACATATTACAGTGACAGTCTACAACTTTCATATAAACAAATGTCTGTTTTCGCTATTTATCCCAGATTGGGGGTGATACAGTCTCAAACAGCAGTGGTTGGTTCACGAGAGAAGATAGGCAGACCTAAATAGTGGAGGGCCACATGCTGGATAGTGTTTGGTTCATTTATCATAGTCACTTAAGTCACTCAGTTATACTCACAACCTAATATAAATTAAACTCACTACTAAGATGTTCCGCTACTCAGAGTTGTTTGTGAGACAACGGGAAAAATGCAGTTTATAACTGTAAATGTGTGAAGTCTGTATGGCGGAAAATATACCATTTAATGACATTCTTTCGATTTTGAGACCTTAAGTATTTCAAAAAATCATTATACATCAAAAAAGTAATCGTGGACTTCCATCAGGTATAATTACAAAATGCTATAGAAGCACCAAGATTTGCTGTCATTTTAAATGGCTCTGTAATAGGAAACTGGCTTACAGTATGCATTTTGTATGCAGGTAAAAGCATTAGGCTGTGATGGCAGCACCTCTCTTGCCACTTGGCTGGATGGTCTCGGCTTGCACGAGTACCTGCCCAACTTCCTGTCAAGTGGATACCGCACACTGGACTGTGTCAAGAACCTCTGGGAGCTGGAGATTGTCAATGTGAGAAACCCGGATTTACATTTATATTAATATTTTAGGTTTAGCCGAGGTTCTCATTCTGACTGACTCGCCATGCTCGCAAGTAAGGTAAATACTGAAGCAACCTGCAGTAAAATTATAAGTTTGTGCACACTGGTTGTGTGCAGATCATTTGTGTGTGTTTCTGCATGTGTGGATGTGTGGATGTGTGTGTGTATAGGGACTTTACGAAGGCATGCCCTCAACCATCATCCACTGAATAGCCCTTATTCAGTCTGGCTTCAGTGACATCAATGGCAAATGGGTAACACACCAGTGTAGTCTAATGGCAGTGCAGATTGACTTGGAATGCTTGCCTGATTTTTGCCCTGAAGAAGTGTAGACATACAGATACTGATATTAAACACCATGAAGATACATATGGGCTATGTGGGGGTAATGTCTCTTCTAATATTGTATTTCCTCTTTCTTAACCATTTGATCACCAAATGTGCCTTTATTTTAAATATATGCTGTAGTAATATTATTATGTTTGGCTCATGCGTCTAAAACTAATCATCATTTTTATCTGAATTTGTACACTGTGAAACCTGATGTGTGTGCCACTGGTTTTATTTCATTGGTTTTAGTTTAAAAAGAGAAAAAATAATAATTTCACCCTCGAAGAAAATGTAACTTTGATTTGAATGATTACATGGGATATACAGTATAACATATTAGCTCACTGGAAGATGTAATTTCCACTGACATTAGGGTGTACAGTGAGGTTGGGCTAATATTGACAAAATGGCAAGTTGTCAGTAACGGCAGCTGCTGCAGTGAGACGGCACCATGCAAGCATATGAGCCATGTGTGAGGGATGCCAGACTGCGATGAGATTGGCATTAGAGCAGTGCCCATTAAGCTGAGTGTTCATTGTGATCCAACTACTTTAAAGCACACAGAAGTGGCCTCGCCCCTTTAGATATTATACATCCTCCTCCTTCACGGTCATACATAAAGGAGTAAAACCCATCAAAATGATCTATGGAGTGATTTTCACTGTCATATATTCCGAAAGGCTATCATTCTCATTGCACACACCTCACACTTAATAGTCTCACTAAAAAGTTGAAAATATGAACCTGTTTTGGCCCATATGTTTTCCATTGTTTTGCACCATCAAAATAAATCAAGCATTAAAAATATTTTTTTGTTACAGTGCCCAAATTTTCACTATCACTGAATTAACATAACCTTTGTAACAATAAATATACTATATAATATTTGTAAATAGAAATGTGATTTAGAAATATACAAAAGCAAACCAACACATATGAAAGAACATTTTAAAAATCACATTAAATAATAAAATAAACGTGGGTCTTGACATGACTTTGCATATTAGCCACAAATCACTTATGTATTTGCATAGCACAGCTGTTGTCCCATAAATCACCCAGTCCTGTGCATTTATTTCAGCACTATATTCTAACGCAGCGCTGTGAATTATGAAGTGGGCCGTGCAGGAGTGCTGTACTCTAAGCTAACGGCAAAACAGATTGAAGATGAATTATTGACGAGAGTCATTTCTGTTTGCCTGTGGACGCTTGCCACAGAGGGGTGCGTGTGCGTGTGCGTGTGCGTGCCTCCGACTGGGTGTCACTGTACTCTGGATATATCTGTATTAGTCTAGAGAAATGACACTATGAGATATTGATGTGACAGTGGCTGGAAGGTCCTGCTCATGTGCCCTTGTGCTTTGCTTCAGGTCATTAAGATCGGCCCCTTGGGTCACAGGAAGCGGATCATTGCATCTTTAGCTGAGAGACCTTATGAAGAGGCCCCAAGCAAATCCCATCGGCTCTCCCAAATCATGGTAAGATTCAGTTATAACAAGCGGCCTGGCTTTCCTGTTCCCTCCTAGCTGCCAGTGAAAAGACAACAAGTCTTCCAGTGTATGCCTGCTACTAACCAACAGACTACAAACAACAGTAGCAGCAGTGTCATTTTAGTACAGAATGTTGCAGTGTGATTCAAACCCTTGGTCTTAGCAGTGTCAAGACTTGTTAGTGCCATGCCGCAAACAGGGCCACACTGTCAACTGTAGTTAAGCTAGTAGGTGAGTGTGCCCTCTCTTCTTACAGTACAGTATTTGCTTCGGTATATACCCTTGACCGGACCATCAAACCTGTTCTTAGCCCTACCAACACTTCTGTGACATTGTGACGGAACTTACCGTGCTGTACATACCAATTACCATTTATCTGATGTTATTATCCAAAGTGACTTACAAGTATGTATGAGCAGCAAAGGGTTAGGTTATCTCCCTGTCGGAAACTCAGACCTTTCAGTTTATCCTGCCCAAACACCCTTTTATTGTTACAAAAATTGTGTTACCCAGTGTCCTTTGCTCCGTGTTTGAACAAGTTAGAGGATTGTGTGCTCGTGTTTTCCATTCCTGTTCCCTAGCCGATGCATTCTTTCATTCCAAACCAAATGCTAACCCATCTGACTTCACTAATTAGCACACCTTCAACCAGAAACAGGAGAGCTAATTAGCTAATTCTGCAGGAATGAAAGCAGGCACATTGTTGGACGTCCACTGCACCTAATTGGACACAGCTGCTCTAAAAGGTCGCATTTTATTTCCCAAAATAAAAGCTCCGTTTGAAATAAAGCTCTGGTCGATTTTGCAGTGCACTGCCCACTGCTGAATAGCCAGGCAGATTATACTGGACGTCAAAGACAAGAGATTCTGAATTGAAGATGCGTTTTTGTATAGAATCACGCTTGGATGTCGCTCTGATAAAATGAGCCTGTATGGTGTATAATCACTAATCAGTGGTGTGTGTTTATGTCTATGCATGTGTGTGTATAAATGCATCTATGAGTGCATTCATCCTTTTTATTTATTTGTGTGTGTGTGTGTGTGTGCGTACCGTATAGTTCCACGACCTCCTGTCCCAGACCACGTCTCCTCTGAGCCAGATGGACCCGTACACCAGCCGCTCCATGGACATGCTCCTCCCCCTGAGCGAGTCGGGACGGAGGCGGCGAGGAGCAGATCAGGACTGTAGCGCCTCTCTGAGGTCCTACAGCGAGAGGCCGCGCTCTGTAGTAAGTTTTCACCTTGGTCAAGTGCCTACTTTATTTCAATTGCGGTACAGTTAAGGCTTCAAAGTCACTCAACTAATATAATCTGAAACAGAAAATATATTTTTTACAGTGTACAGAGATTTTAGATCAAACCATGTTTGGCTCTTTTAAAGAGCCCCAGGATAAATGGGGTGTTCACTTTTATTTGTATTAAAGAGACACAAGGTGTCTTGCCTCCAGCCTGTATGTGACTAACCACCCTTTTAACCACCATACTTTTCGGGGGACCGCACCGCTAACTGTTCCACAGGAAAGAATCTCGCGTTCACCATGCGTCGTTTTGTGCCTCTCTACAGGACAGACAAAGCGATCGACACAAAGAGTCACGTTTAAACCTCCGGCCACCGAGCCACTCTGCTACCTATGCCACCGTGTCCGCCTGGCACCACCAGCCAGAGAAACTGATCCTGGACTCCTGCGGGTACGAGGCTACAGTAAGTCACCTCCGTGGTTGGCCGATATACAGTGCACTGACAAAGGTGCTATATGCTGTAGACTTCTCCCTTTGTCCTTTTAGCTGCTATTACCAACTTATGGAGGTACAACTACAATGATTCAGCGTGCTGACCACTTATGAAGGCTTTACATTACTTAGGTGTGATAAATGACATCTGCGTCAAACAGCAGTGGTCCACCAGAGAGAGTAGACAGACTTAAATAGATTATAAACACTCCCATTGGCCCATTATGTCCATAAGTGTTTCGTTTTTAAAGGGGCAATGTGAGATTTCTTTTGCGTCCGAAACAACGCTGTTTTGGTTTCAAACAGGAGGCACCTGAAAACACGAGGACGCAAGCTATCCATCCCTCACCTGAAAACTCAGTGCGTGACTGTGGCGCCCTCAAGCACGAGCATTTAGTTTCGCTCACCCACAGCTCTTTCCCCCGCCCTCCATGAAATTCCCCCACCCCGCCTGTACAGTTTTCAAACTGTTTTCAAACAAAGCAAGTCAGTTTGCAGTAGCAAATCGGGGGCATCTTTCGTGTTTTGCGGGGCGCTATAGAGACAATGGGACAAAATGTCGGATTGTCCCTTTAACAGATCATAGGCCCTATTTTAACGTTCTGAAACGCAAGTATCAAACGCGAAATGCAAGTAGCTTTGTGAGCGGATCTCGGGCGCTGTTGCTATTATATCGGCAGGATAAATGACTCTTGCACCCAACGCAAATCTAAAATAGGTTGGTCTGAAGTAGTTAGGTGTGGTTTGGGCGTAACATGCAATAAACCAATCAGAGCGTCATCTCACATTCCCTTTAAGAGCAGGCGTGCTTGTTCCATGGCGGATTGCTATTATGATGGCAGATTTGCCAGGCGCGCGCCAGGAGCGGTTCACAGCCGAGGAGACTGACGTTCTCGTCAGGGCCGGAAAGGTGGATGTGGATAAAGGTGAAAAGACAAAAAGCTACACAATCGAGGAGTGTACCTTTAATCGGTCTTTTCACCTCACCATTTATATTTGAAACACAACTGTGCACAGAAATGCACATGGCAGTAGGGGGAGGAGGTAGAGAGCGGTACGGGCCTGTGAACACTGTTGGGGGAGGAGTACTAAGAGAGACAATCAGCACTCAGGTGCGCAGAGAGTGACTGTCCTCTAATGCGTCACGGTCCGTTGTGTATCCTCTGTGCCTGGCGAAGTCAAAGTGAAATGTGGTGAAGTGAGTCGTATGTCTTTCTTTCAGTACCTAGGATCAATGATTATCAGGGATCTACGGGGGATTGAGTCCACTCAAGATGCCTGTGCTAAAATTAGGGTACGTGCGACTGACAGGGTTTGATCCAGCTTACATTAATTTACAAACTACAAAACGGATAAAACATATTCATTCTGAGCATGTTAGAAAATGCATTTTAAAAGCAATGATAGTAATACATTCCATTCTACTGGAAGTTGTATATAAATAATACATAGCAAACAATTACATGAATGCACATACAAATCCTTTTGGGATATACTATAAATGATTTACTGTACCTGTTTATATAACTACAGTTGTTTATGCAGTTTTTATTCATATTGTTTTTTTTGTTTTTTATTGTATGAATTGTTTTGTATGTTTTTATTTAATATGCTAGAAATCAAAGGACTCCAGAAAGGGTCCAGTTGTCATACTGTCCATCACCTATAGAGGGGTCAAGTTCATTGACGCAGCCACTAAGGTAGTAGGAAACTCTCTCTCTCTAAGTTTAAAGACTTCCCCATTAATGGTTGATTTCCAGTTAAGCCCCTCTTCCTTCCCGTCTCTCATTCCCGTTAGACCATCGTTGCGGAGCATGAGATCAGGAACATTTCGTGCGCGGCCCAGGACCCAGACGACCTCTGCACATTTGCTTACATCACCAAGGATCTGAAGAGCGGCCACCATTTCTGTCATGTGTTCAGCACTGTGGAAGTGGTGAGTGGTTGCTCTCCCCTATCTAGGGTCTATTTATATCAGGGCCAACCTCCCAATAGTGTCAGGAATTGTATATTTTATTTAAAAATTCTATTATAATTGTCAACACACTATTCATGTCTTGTAATTAATCTTTAAACTAAATTGTGTAGAAATGTGTGGCACCAAGCAAAGTTAACATTATGTGAATACAAAAACAACCAAGGTTTGTTTGTTTGTTTTATATAATGCCACTAGTGCTCCCCTAACAATAGATAATGTGGAAAGTGGCCCCTGGGTAATCCAAGTTGAGACCCCTGACTCAGATGCTGCTTGTTCTCACCTGCATGTCTTTGGAGGTGGAAGGAAAACAGATGGACTTTTGCTTTAATAGCACCCGCACTGGGAGATGAAAACAGGTCCGTCGTGCTGCAAGGCAACTGTTCCTAACACTGAGAACAGCTGTGCCTTATTTTCTGCTCTCAGTATAGAACCCACCTGCTCGTCTTAAAGGAGCAGGTGATGCTGCTTCAAAACACTGTATTAAGCCCCTTGCACGAGCTGAAGCGCAAGTGTTTTCGTAGCTTTTTTTCCGCCTTGCTTTGCCTGTGGATTGCCGGCTCATTGGTGAAGTATTTTTCTCCCTCAGCATTCGTCTGGCAGCATTCGTCACTGGTTGCATAAAGGACAGGAATCTTTGCTGAATTAACACATTATGCATGTTTTGAACAGTTCATTAATATATATATATACAGGTATATATAAATATATTATTATGAATATTAAAATATTCATAACAATATATTCAATATAATATATTGAATATATTAAAATATTTGTAATATTTGTAACAATATAGGCGAGCAAAAGAGTTATACGAATACAATGTTTGACAAGACAAGTCTGATCGATGAAAGGGTGGGGGCGGGGTTCCCAAACTTCAATGAAAAAGTCTACAAACAAACAAGCTGTAGGCCTACTTGCCAGTTGCTCAAATTGCAGAAGCAATCTCGCCCCATGCCTTCTCTTTCTGTACAACATCCTTATAATACGAATCTTGAGGGTCATAAATATGTCTGTATTTTTCAACCTCGTCCATCTTGCCAAATTGTGTTCACGCCAGCATGTTAACCAATCACTGGTGTGAGATCATACAATTGGCCCAGACTCAACAAAGAGTTTAGTTTTATTTGAGTAAAGGAAAGGAAAAGAAATGCCCTCTGTAGTGAAAGACAGGGCAGATCCTAAATTTATAGAGGCTACTGAATAACTTTTTAGGTTGTTGTTGTTGGACAGGATTCTTTGTATAGCCGTCCACTAGTTTCCTACTAAACCAGGCCTGTTTGTTTTATCATTTGTAGTGTATTTCTGCTTCTACAACATATGTTGTAGTCTGTAAAAACGCTTCAAAGAAGCGAATCTGCTCCGCACGCAGTGTGCAACAGGCTTTAGGTTAGAAATAACTGTAGTGGTCATCAATGGTGATGATAATGAGGATTTTGAACATTTTCAATCTTTTAATTAGCATTGTTGAACTAGTTTGTGCATGCATTGGTTCATATTTGAATATACTGTATATGAACCTTTACATACACACAGGATATACTGCATGTTATTATGTTTGGGTGTCACAAGCTTTGAACAACTATTTGTGGGGGGTTTTGTGGCAAAAACGTTTCAGTGCTGAACAAGAACACTCTTGCAGACGCAGACCTATGAGATCATCTTGACCCTGGGACAGGCCTTTGAAGTGGCCTATCAGCTGGCAGTCCAGTCCAGGCAACGACACTTTATCCCACCTTCCTCACTGGGGTCAGAGGTCATTGAGACCAAAACCACACGGCCTGTGTCTCAGTCATGGAGCAGCATGCGGAGATCAACAGTAAGTATCGTCCCCTGAGCAATTTGCAGGTGTGTGTGTGTTTGTGTTACTTATGTGAGATTATATTGGCAATGCAGAGATAAAACCCAATATGAGCAATTTATCAATTTTTTAAGCGCATTGTTTATATTGCCCATTGGCCATTAGCAATTCTAAGGTAGATAATATTACATCATAATGATACTACAAACAACAGCTTTTTTCGATTTTTTTTGTTGTGCTTGGGTTGAGTTTGGGTTGACTTTTTGGAGATACAAGGTTTTTAGCAATGTGTTTGTTCTGGTGGTCTGACTTTGCACTACCGGCTAGAACGAGGTCTGTCTGCATTCATAATCAGATACGGTACAACAGACCTTGTGACCGACTTCTTTCCCTGTCGTTTAAAACCCCCACCGGAGCCCCCTACAAAGGAAGAGTTACCGTGCGCGCGGAAAGTGATGAGTCATTACTTTGCTACCAATCTCCCCCTCTGCTCGGGGTATATTTTGCTTAGGGCATACACGCAACATGATGAATGAATAGTGTAATTTCTTGCTTACAGGAGGGTTATGATTTCCTCTGGGAGTGTTCTGAGGGCTCAGCAGGGCCAGGCCTGCCAGTGTTTGACTATTGATTGAGGGAATTATGTAAATGTTTACATACACTTTAGCTAACACACTAATGTATTGACCTCTTCGGATGCACATAACCGGCTCTCAGTTATCACAGTCGCCTTAGACAGAGCAGAGGCACTGTTGGAAACAAGCTAACTCCACATTACTATGCAGGCGCACAGATCACTTTGCTTTACTGTCTACCTATAAAGGTAATATATAGAGTAATCAAGGAGTTGTATAAGCCCAGGTGGTGGCAGCTGGGATTATGTTTTGTTATGGGCCTCTGTAATATTTCCATATGAATTTAATTTCATTATTTTGGTTTTGAATCTGTAAATAAGTTTCATAGATTTCTTTAGATGTTTATTTATTTCAGCCAAACACAGAGCACATGCTCCAAAATGTGGAGTGGAATATTTTCATTTTCACTTACTGCTTGCACTCCCAGACCTTTGGTGCATTTCTTAAAGGTGCTGTAGGTAGGGTTTTTGAGCTATAAATTGAGTGTAATTTCTTAGCACTGCCACAGACATCTGTCAGATATCAGTGAGTCAAATGCTCAGTGAGAATATCTGCTCTATTTGATAGCCCTCTATATAAGTCGATGTATGTTTTTGACGGCGCCCGAGATAATTCTACCTTGCCTGTCAATCACATGAATGCGCGCACACAGCTCAATGGCGCTTCGCAATGGCAGACCAACGGGCTCCAGAGGGAGGGAGCAATGGGGGGCAGGGGGTTGGTTTTTGTGTTTTTGATTTTCAAAACCTTGCTCTCTTTTGTTCTTTTTTAGTTTAGTTTTTTAGCTCTGTTGCAACTCTTAAATCCTACCCTACCTACAGCAGCTTTAAAGAAACTGGAAAGTTGAATTGAAATTAACTTTATTTTATAAAAGATTAAGTGTATTGTTAAGCATCCACCACAATAAAAAACATATTATTCATAACTAGTAGATTACAGCTCCAAAACAGCCCATGATTCTAGTGAAATTGCTTCTTTGCTTTACATTTAATAAAGACTCGATTGACATCTCCCTGACTGTCTGTGCCAAGACACCTGTTACACCGGTTAGGGTGGGACAACTGACACCTTTTTTATAATTGGTTCTTCTGGATAGATGCCATTTGCTGATGTCAGCAAATTTCCAACATATTTCCGCCCAACAACCCAGTAGCCTACAGAGAGACAGAAATACAGTATTTGAACAAATATTGAATACTTTGTGGATGCTTGCTATATACTTAAGACCCTACGTTGCATCATTTTCCTTTCCAGACACTCTAAATGTGTGCTCCTCTTTTTAACATGTCTTTGTTCTTGTCTTCTTGGTCCTCCCATTTCCCAGGGTGCCCCTCTGCTAGAATGCCGGTGCTGTTACTGTCACACGTGCACTACTCACCGCCCCTCCTACCTCCCGTTGCACTCTGTTAGCCCTGGAGTCCAGGTCCTTTTCTTTACCTTTCCTCTATACGTCCATTCATCTTTCACCCATCTGCTTAACACATCGCTCCTCTTTTTACTCCTCTCCATCATTGTTGTTCAGGGTTGACCCAGTGAGTTTTATAACCTCGTTTTATCGCCTCAGTATCAGTGATGACTTTAGCTCCTCTTCTGCTATTTTGTGGTTACGCTCTTTATTCCCTCAAGACATAATCTCTAATGTGAGAGAAGTTTAAGTTTCAAGGTCGTTAGCTAACAGTTTTTCTGCTAATTAGCGTGGCAGTCTTAAACAGTGGCTGTGTGGATTTAAGCTTCCTTTCTTTAAAATCTACTGGAGTTGTACAGTATTTTATGGTGCTTATCATAGATATATGTTTTTAAGATCTTTATACTGAAAATGGTTTTCATTAGCAGGAATGCTAGGCGCCTACCCCAATTCGTTTTTTTCCAGGCGCCCTGTTTGATTTGTACAAGGCTTTTTGCTCTAAATTTGCTCATGGAAAATCTGTCATTCATACGTTGCGGCACAAAGCTGTTTCTAAATCAGTTTTAATCATTTTATGTGGGAACACGATTGACTGCTTACTGTTAATGTCCGTAAAATTACAATCATGCCAGTAGGATCCATCGGTGAAGCATGCTGCACTACACTGTGAACCGACTGAACCAGTTTGTGTTGCCTTTCATGTGGGCGTTCGCCGTGGTGTGACGAGGTGTGTCCATGTGCCGTTTGGCCTCTCTCTGTACTTGCTGTCAGACATCCTCCATGTTGTGGATTGAGCCAGAGTGTCTGTGAGTCCAAAAACATGATCACCGGACCGTGCCTCCTAATCCACGTGCACGCATGCGAGCTGAGAGGACTCTGTGTCTGTCAGTGTGGCGCAGTGGCCTTCCTGCCCCACCCCCCCACCCCCCGCGCGCGCTGGCGCCGCTGGTCTCACGCCCTCCTTTCACCCCACCCCTCCCCCTCCCCCCCACCCACCCCTCCTCCCGGCAGATTGACCCCCTGGAGATGGAGGCCGACATGATTTCGCTGGGCAGCGCCACCTGGCTCTTGGACCAGCGGGACTCCAACAGAGCAAGACCGGTCAGCACCAAGTACGAGACCACCATATTCTGAGGCCGGACCCCCCCACCCCCCTGACCCCTCCTTCACATAGTACCCCGTCGCCCCTCCTCCTGGCCTCCTAGACGCTCCCCGTCTCTCAGACACACACACACACACACACATACACACACACACAGAGACGCACACACACGAAGCTCTGTGCCTTGTCACTGTGATGGTATCTAGCATTCTTCAGGGCTGTCTACTCCTGCACACCTCTCTTCAGCCCCCCCTGCTCCCACCCACC
>JAODLI010074887.1:0-12751 GCA_027575585.1 Percopsis omiscomaycus | reverse complement strand
CAGCCGCTAGAGCCTGTTGGGTTTTAGCATCCCTTGCTAACACATCCGCCTCCGACACTGGGGATCTGGGTTCGAGTTCGGGGTGTGACGTGACCAGTTACAACATACAGGTACAACAACATACTTTTATTCTCTTGACAACCTATTAGACACCATCACTCCTCTTGACTGTCTGTCTCCTACAAATACTTCTTATCTCTCATTAAAATAACACCACTGTTGCCTAATTTTGTCCTCTTCTGATCGCTGTATTTCTTTGGCTCGGCTGACATGGAGACAGGTCTTCACACTGCCTGTTACTGTCTCTTTTTATTTTGCTGAATCAACTCTCTTCCCCATAACTCTGTTCACCACTATTCAGACTTTCCAGCCTCCTCTCCTCTCCATCTCTGCCCTGTAATTTTCTTTCAACTGCTTGTCAGCTTTCTCCTCTATCAAATTCCCCTTTTTCCTTCACCCACCTAACTCTGTATAGACCTGTGAAGTTCTACGTCACTTTTGGAGGTGCCCCTGCCCAAATAAGGACTTCTGGTTCTCACAGATCTTTCCTATGAGATAAATGAATGTTGTTTTCAATATTCGCCCCTACCTCTGTGATTTACTCATTTGTCATACACGTTTTGTCTAAGGCACAGATTCCCACAGGATAAAACTGGTGTTTGTCAACTAGAAGACCGTCAAAGTAAGCATTTTGCTACATGCAAGCTATCACTTCAGTCCATATAAAACACATCACCACGTCACTCAAATCACTCAGCAGCAAATTTAAAGCCCCTGTAATGTTAATATAGCAACTTAACCTTAGTAACGGCGAAACTGTGTCCATCGGTATTAGTTTTATAGCTTTTTCAAGGATAATCAAGAGTTTGGGAAGAGGTGACATGTTTAACGTGCGCCGACAGTTGACTTTTTAACTTTCAGCAGTTAGCAAACATCATAACTTGCAAGCGAAGATCTCAATATATATGAAATGTATGTCAAAAGCTCAATTTATTTGCACATAACCTAACGTGAACACCGGCGTAACACAAAACAAAACAATAAAGAAAAATGTCATTCTGTACTTTTCAACAAAGACCTGGAAGGAGCTGCCGATGACGAGCAGTGACGAAACGACTTCACAGGTCTATTCTCTCTCTTCACCTCTCCTCTCGCCTGCTCTCCTCATCCATCTCGCACCTCTGTTCTTTTTGTTTTTAATCTCCCCTCCGCACGTCTTTGATTTGCATTCCCCCTCTCCTCTCCTCCTCTTTCTCTTCTTCAATCTCCTCGCCTTTCATCTGCCTTGCTTTCATCTCCTCCCGTCATCCCATTATTCTCCACTTTTGGCGTCTTTTTGTCTCTTAATGAAGGAGAGATAAGGGAAGATAGTCAATATAGAGGATAACTTATCAACCATGTTCAACATGCAGCAAAACAATAGGTCTACAGTATGCCTGTTCTCTCAAAGCCACCTCAAAGCTACATGGTCAACAAATTATATTGACAGTTAGGAAAAAAATGTATGTGTAAGCTAACCAACCCATTTAATTTATACCAGTTGCAAGTTTTTATATCGCTGGTAGAAGATTGAGATTTTTGCCCTTTCTAGTGTAGCCTACATTCATCTTTCACTTAGTATGAGGTAGCTGATCTGAGACATAATTTTGTTCACTATAAAGGGTAAACAAAAATTCCTAACTAGGAGAGTTCAGCTGGGGAAGCCTAGGAGACATTCAGTTTTAGATTGAAAGGACGTTTCAACTCATTCTATTCTACAAACCCCAACAAAGATTGTTTGCACAGCCAGTGTATTCCCTACACTCAGAGTGGGACATTTATCTGAAAGTCTGCAGGCTATGTCCGTGGGCCTGTAGTTTTTGAGAATAATGCAGCCACCGCTAGCCTCCTGTGGAGAATCGTATAGGCTAGGACAATATTAATGATCCAAAATCTGGCCTGGATGGTCCATATGCTGGGGAGGGATTTACATTATTTTGTGCAGGGGTGGAAAAAGGTTGAGAAAGGTATTAGCCAGCCAACTGAAACACCCCAAGGATGCTAACTGGTACTAGCAATAAACTAGAAGATGCTAACTCATCTCTTCTGCTAGGTACAGTAGGAGGAAATTAATTCAGATGATTGGTGCATGGAATTTGAACAAACAGCCCTACATAGTGCAGAGTACTACTTTTTCAACCTCAACTATTGAGTTTCTCCCAAAGTTGTTCATATCCCTGGGTTGTTTTTGCTGATTGCTGTTTCTGGGAGGTTTTCATTTAAATTGTTCATTAAATAAGTTCATGTTTGCTCTGAAAAACATTTTTAGAATCAGATAAACTGTCCACTCGTTCAGTGGTGGCCAAGTACACTGTACATAAAATTAGTGCAACTCAGTAGACCCTGTCCTGACAACGATAGGACTGCTGTCACCTCACCTCTTAGTGGAGGGTGAATGCTATATAGGCCTACTGTAAGCAATGTTTGTCTTAGGGCCATGTGGGAGGGTGTACACAACAACACAATTGAAATCGTTGGTGTGTGCGTGAGTGTGTGTGTGTGTGTGTGGGGGGTGTATATATTTTAATGACGGTCCAGTTAAGTTTGGGTTTAGAATTAGTTTTAATTTAAAGGTATTGACACCACCCCTCCTCGCAGTGTTGATTGCAGTGCTGGAGGCACGGATCATTTAGCGGTGCTTCACTTCCTAGTTTGTCCTATTTTTTACTTTATACTCTGATATTCTAATTATGATTTTGTCCTGTTTACATCAGACATCCTCTCTCTTTAATTTTTGCAACTATACTTTCTTGAATACGGCACAGTTGGTTTTTCTGCATTTGTAAAAAAAAAAAAAAAAAAAAAGACTAATTGTTTTTCTCCTAAATCATAAATGTGTGCATGCAGAAACAGGGAGACAGTAGTTCAAATTTAAATTAAAGCAGAAACACTCACTTTAATTGAGATGCATATTTCCACATGCACTTATGACTGGAATAATATCAGCATATCCCCACATGGCTTATTTGGAAAATGCTCCATTTAGAAAACGGGCTTGATTCAGAATATTGAAACTGGAATTCCTGACACGCACCCTACCATAATCTGAATGATATGGAATATGAGAATATGGAATGATATGCAATATGAAATGTAGTCAATGTTCTGATGTCAATGTGATGTTAATAGTCTGATACACATTATAACAATTATTCTGCAAATACCTCCCTCCCCATCCTTCTCCCTATCCTTCCTCCTCTCCTCAGGTGCTCTCCTCTCTCCTGGGCATCTTCCCATCCTTAACTGGCTCTCTTCCTTCCCTCATCTCCCCTCATTCTCCATTACAGCATCCTGAGAGACTGCCACTCAACCCAGAATAAGCCAGAGCTCTCAAACCAAGCACATGAATGTTAACTAGTATTTCTACTTAACAATGTTGGTGCGAAGGACACAGGGGATTGGATCAAACAGAGGTAAAGTTTTCTCTTCGCATTGAAAACAGAAAACTTTTGCTGACGATGGAGAGGTTTTGTTCAGTCCTTCGCTGTGTCCCAATGGTTATGGGCAAACTGAAGGCCTTTTACCAGTGAGCGTGAAATAGAACTGAATTGGATAGGCTGCACTTGTCTTTGGAAATGCTTCTTTGTATATTGAATGTCTAAACTAATGGAAGACCATTCAAAATCTTAAACCAGGACCATACAGCTATAGAAGATAACAGTTCCAGCCTTGCAGCCTTAAACCCACTGTTGTTTGAACTGTTAGTAGATCAGATAGATCAGAATCTTGTCATGTTCAAGCAAAGACTTTATATGAGCGTTATTGGACAATTTGAAAAGAAAATAGCTTTATACACTTTCAAAGTGTGTCATATGGACTCAACTTACAATACCAATTACTTCTTCATTGATTCTCTGGCATTCACGTTTGATTTTTAAATACAACTGTGCTTCCAACAATAAGAAGTTAGAAATTAGGAATATGCATTTTTGGAATCTTGATATAACAGGTTTTTTATTATTTTTGATCCAGCGATTATGTTCTCTTTAACTGTTGCACATTTTTAGATCATATTTAACTAAATATGTTACATTTTACTGAATATTTGAAACATCTCCAGATATTAGATTTTGGAGTTCGCCGGTAAACTTAGTTCCTGGACAGATCATACTGAAATAATGATCACGTTGCAGGCATATGAATTTGAATACATTTTTTCATCTATTTAAACTCTTTGACTTTCACAAACCCATGAATTCCAAATGTTCACAATTCATTGGAAAAAAAATACAATTCTAAAATCAACCACAGCTTTGCTAGAATGAAAAGCCACATTAACCAGCTAGCTAGTGGTCTATGATTTGCACAAAATGTCCAGATTAACGTCAAGAAAAGGAGATTACATTTTTGCATTTGAAGTTCCTGTCCTCCACAGCCTATTTGGGGAAAATGATCCAAATGTCTTTTTGTATAATTGCCTGTTACATTAAAAACTCACATAAGGGACCAGACAAGAATCTGATGCCTCAACATGCTAACAAAACAGACGCATACACAAAAGAAACTAAAAAAAGTTGTAAAAAAACAACATATTTTAATTATCTTAACTTGTCAGGCTTCTTGCGAAAATTATCCCCCATGATTTAAAAAACCTTGCAATTTCATACTGCATTTTGTTCTAAGTATGATTGTCACATAATAAGACTGTTTGGGCAATTACTGCCGCTTTCATGAGGGGAATTACTTTTGCATTTCATTAAAACCAAGCAGGAAATATAATTGCATGTCTTCTTCCATCTCCTCCTCAAACTCCCATCTCTCCCGTCTCTTCCTTCGCCTTCCTCCTATCTGTTTAACGCATACATATTTGCTGGCGTGGGCTTGCACACACACACATACACACACACACATATATATACACACACAGAAATGTATTTGAAATTGCAAATAGCGGCAATGAGAAAAGCCTCCTGCCTCTACTGGGAGATGAGACTTGGATTCAAGGTTTTCACTTTGAAAAACAATATTCTTACTATGGCTTTTTGCCTGTGAAGGGAAATCACACCTCTTCCTCTCCGTCCATTTGGCAGAGATGATTTAAGGGCTTGTTTAACACAGTCAGGAGCATCTTTCTTCATGGAGCACTTGTGTGTGTGTGTTGGTGTGTTTATTTATATTGCATTGTGCTGATGGATGGGTGTTTTGTACGTGTGGGCATACATGTATGTCCGTCTGGCTCTGTGGGAGTATTTACACGTGCACGTGTATTCATGTGAGCGTTTGCGCACCTTCTGCTGAGGATGTAACCTTTGTCGGCTGTTATTTGCCTCCTCCTCTGCTGAGAGAAGCTGTTTCGCTTTATTTGCATTACAGGGGAGATGAAATAGTGCACAGACAGCCTGCCGAGTCAACACAGCTAGTAAACACATTTTACATCCAAACTCCCGCACAAAAATCCCACTGCATCGCACAAAATCTTTTGCTTCCCTCTTATCTCTCCTGCCCTTATGTTTTTAACTGGGGTGCAAAGTGGTCTAAATCATGGCTGCTCCGCACTCACAAACTGCCTGGAAGAAAGTACTTGAATGGCAAATGAGGAGAGCGATTTGTTGAGATGCCCCATGAGTTGTGCCTGTTTTACATGGCAAACCTGTTGTGTGTGTTGTTCTAAAGCCTTTACCATACACCACCTAATGGTATTTTGCTGCCACGGTGGATTAACAGTTAGCACTGTCTCCTCCTTCGAGTCCTGGCTTGGTTCCTGTTTGTGTGTAGTTTGCATGTTCTTCTCTTGTATGTGTGGGTTACTATGTGAAAGGCGGTTTGCTCCCACCTCTGACATGAGGGCAAATTGTAGGTTCTACAAAAGTAGGAGTACCCATTATCTTCCATTAGCATTCAAGCTAAAAATAGCACACAAGATTCTAACATGTCTTTCTGACCTCCTGCTGCTTAAACGCACACAAACAGGTGTGCAACAAGTAGTACATGCTACAGAAGATCCTGTCGGACCTGAATTGTCATAAATGTCTGTTGTATTCTTCTTCCCCTACAGAATGAATCATACAGTGTTTTCATAAGAGTGACCATCTAGCAAACTTTAAATGCTGACATTTTTATTGTTTAATGCCCATTACCTTTAGGCTTATAAATCCCTCGCCTCGCATAAAGTGAATTCCCGGCTATTATTCGCCACCTGACCTTCTCGCGCCTGTTCTTGGCAAGATTCTAAAGGCATAAAATCACATAGAGCTGGTTCTTGCACATCAATTTTCATTAGTGCGTACGATTGCAACAATAACCAATCAATGACTAGGCAAACATTATTTAATAGCCCAACTACCCTGGCCTGGTAATCTGAAACCAATTAGGTGAAAATCACACTACAATACACCAGAAACACCAAAACTTTGAAAGCACAATTTTTTTTAGCAGCCGCTAAAAAAAACAAAAAACATTGTGTACAAATGTTACTGTTCCATAATTTTTTTTCAAAATGTCACTGTATTTTGTGGGGTCAAGAAAAAGTTTCAGGATTTTATGTTCTTATGTGTGATTGTAGCGGTCACTAAAGTGTCACTCCTCCTCCAGCCACTCCACTACAGCCATTTGTGGCAGGCTATTCTTCCTGAAGAATTGCACAGTGCAACTGAAAAAGGCATTTGAGAAAGTATGAGTTTTAATTTTGAAATAAAAAGTGGCCTGACCATTCTTCAAACCTTCTGGCATGCTGAAAAAAGAGAAACATATTTAAAAAATGCTGTGCCTGTGATAATATAATGTAATAGAGCTGTATGAGATTAATTTGAAACTGAGCTCTACTGTATACTCAAAAATAGCATCAACCTAAACTGATCAACCCTAGTTATTTTTGGCATTCATAACAAAATGTTTAATTAACTAATCTTTATGCATCACAGATAGTTAACAAGTTTTGTTTTAGTTTTTCATGCTTTACCAACCCATTATTTTAATAATCCTGCTCGTGAAACATCAAGCGTCAAACATGTTACATTTTCAAAGGAGTGACACCAGGGGAAATGTTTCTCTCATTTGCAATAAATGAACTTTGGAAATAGACTTCAACACATTAATCAAGGTATTAAGCTGAGTCCCTTTCATGGATATTTCCTCGTCTTCTCACACTCTCCTGACACACTACACCAACTGACGGAATGGAGTGTTTATCTAATTTTATAGTTCTGGCTTGAACCACAGAAGGATTTCTAACTAAACTTGACTATACTGTAATTTTACTCATTCAGACAAATATCAAACACCATATTCCCATTATAATATGTATAAAAATCCATCTCAACCTCAAACATAGGTTTCACTTTAATAAGGTTGGATAATTTTCTCAACCAGGGACCTAAGGTGCATTCCATATTAACCTCCCATCAGTCATTTGGTGAGAGCAGAGCTTTAAAAAGAGAAACATATTTTGAGCAGAAACACTGAAGACTTCCTAACTGTCGCCATTAAATAAAATCAATTGACTGAGCCAGTTTTGACTCTCATGAACCTCCCTGTGTGCCCTTGGAGACATTCATATTCTCCCAGAACACAAAGTCTCATTGTTGCACATTGTTATCACAGCAGAAGATAGCTGTCACTAACTGTGTCACATTAAAGATGAGAGAAAAGGTTTTGTCAATACACACAGAGGAATAGGGTTGCACCACACGCAGGTACTGGAATCATGCCATGTCATTGAATTATACAAACGGTACTACAGTACAGCTTGGCTCCCATTAGAAATAAGAGTACATTAAACTCACTCCACACTTGGAAATGTGTCTGTGTCAGTGTAACGCGATCAGCTGTTACCTTTCGGTTTCCTTGTAGGGCCGTGAGCAACGTGGGTCCGCGTACCCGAACTGGGCTGTAAAACACGCTGCTTTATCAACGGGTTTATGTATTATGTTCTATGTTATTAATAATTAGCCGCGCTACTGAAAATGTGTCTTCACAATGCGCATTTAACATTTATATGTTTGTGATTTCTATATCAAGATATATTTCAAGTCAAAATGCCTTAAAAATACAGATTTAAACTACTTTACTACTCTTACTGCTGCTATTACTACTATTACTGCTGTACTTTAAAGCACAGTGACATTGGTATGTCATACTTTTAAATCAAAGCATCATTTTGTATTGGTATCGAAATCCAAATTTTGGTATCCGAATATCACTACACTGAATGGTCAACTTTAGGCCTGTGTGTGGAGTGTGTGTGTTTCTGTCTCTCTCCCAAACCCTCTATTCCTTTGCTAACTCGCTTGATGTGTGTGTGTGTGTGTGTGTTGTCTGATGAGTTTGCATGTGTGTGACCCCCAGTCTCTCTGTTTCTCTCTTACTTGTGTGCAGTGGGGGATGGGTGGGGATGGGTGGGGGAGTGGTTCTTCGATCGAACAGGGTTAATTTTTTAATGACACAGCTCCCCCTGTAGGTAATGTGTGTAATTACATCTATTGGATGTTTGTGTGGACATATGCATACAGTATGTGTGCATGCTTGTATGTGGAGTGCATGTGTGTTTGTTTTTGGATCATTGTGTGTGTGTGCGCGTGTGTGTACAATGATCTGTGATCATAACATAAATTTATGACCACATTAGCCTTTATCTCTAAAGGCTAATCAGGCCGCCTCAAATGGACCAAGGGGGTATTTCACGACCCTCGCTTATTTGCCCCTAGCCTGACTTAAGTCTCTATTTAAAAAAACACTTCAATAAGCCAGCAAGAGAAGATGCCAGCTTGGTTTTCATGACAATTACTGCTTTCCTCCTAGCCTGGTCGAGAGACGGCTAGATGGGTCCGAACGCTGCTTATTGTATAACCATTCAGCAGTCCGACAGCAAACCACAATTACATTTTGTTCCACAGATCACTTTGCACTTTGTAAGTATATCATATAATGAAATGAATACTAAGAGTAGCCTACCATTGTCTAAATATGTGTGTTGCAATCGCCATAATTAAATCTAAATGTGGCACCTCAACAAATGCATTTATTTATATAGGCCTAGCCTAATTCAAATTGGAAAGTGTGTGATTGGAAAGTGTGTGAAAAACTAGTTTACATAGGAATAGGGACAAGAAAATGGCATTCCAATCCTCGAACAGCATGTCATTTCTTGTTGATAAATATTAAATTCAACAGTCACCATATTCCTCTACATGTCCGAAAGTTGGAACGTTAGGAGAATTACGCCAATCCTCTAAAATAGGGGTTTTCAAAGTCTGACACTATTGGCCTCCCCTCAGACTAAGCTTGGGAAAAGGCGGTAAAAATGTGGAGGAAAAAAAACAGTAGAATTCTTCAAAACTACTGTGTCTCTGAACTCTCTTTTTAGCCAAATCGTGCACATCTAGGCTATTCTACTGTCGATAACTAATGTAATATTTTTCCCTTCCATTCACTGAGCCTCCGCTGACTGTTTGGAGCCCCCCTGGGGAGACCCGCCCTTCCACTTTGAACACCTCTGCTTTAAAATATTGTGCCTCACTTGAATAAGTCAGTCTGAATTAGCTTAACCCTTATGTGATGTTCGGGTCAAACTGACCCGTTTCAAATTTCTACTAATAGAAAAATTATAAAAATTATACAATTATACAATCATTTTTTTCCATTTGAAGCTTCGTGGCCTACGCTTATTTTCTGTGAAAAAAAAATTATTTAGTACACAATGCCCCCACAAATGTATGCCCTTCATACAATGTTCGGGTCAATTTGACCCGCATACACACTGAGACACACGGAAACATCAGCTTACACACACACACATACATCTGCTACATTGTTACAATCCAAGCACCGAGAAGCCATCTGCTCCTGCTTTCCCACTCTCTCTACCCTCTGTAGTGGACAATACTATATTATATATATTATAATGTTATATTATATCCTCCACCAGCAATATGAGCAAAATATTGAGCAAAAGACTCTCTACTCAGAGGGCCTTGGGGCTAATATGGGAAGAGAGTGAGTGTAGTGGAATGGAAGTTCATATTGCAGTGGAAGAGGATGATATTTCAGCATATGAGGATAATATAGAAATGAATGTGAATTTGAAAGTGAATTTGAAGATGAGCTTGACTCAGAGCATACACCAGAAGGAGCCCCCAAGCCAGCCGTAGGAAGGGCCCTACAGCTGAGATGTACTTTTCAGACGTACTGTATTTCATCAACAGTGTACATTTGGTTCGTGTTTGGTGTTTCTATTTGTTGTAAATCATCTGCATTTGCAAATTATTTTGTAGACATTTTTGAGAGATTTATTTCACAGCCCGTGACTAAAACAAGTTTGGTTCCCATGTTTCTATTGTTGTTCATCACCTGTATTTGCTTTACGGCTTTGATTATAATAAGATATACTGTAGGTGTAAATCAATTGACAATATCAGGTTAAAATATTAACCATCAATGACAAATTTGTTTCATTTAAAATTTTCCTAGATAAGCATGATTTATGCCACCCATACATAACTTTATTACAAAAAACGATGTGATCTAGCAGAGATGAATTGCAAACAATAATACTGTATATGTTATATATAGTTGGAATTGAGGTAAAGACAATATATATATTACATTTAAAGTATTTTAAATGTAAATGTGTATTTCTGTATTGCTTTTACAACCCCAGTAATTTCCCGGGTCAATTTGACCTGAACTGCACCAAAGGGTTCAAAAAGTGAACATAATACAAGGGGTGCACTTCCATGAAACCCATTGAGCTCTGATTGCAACTTGGAGCTTATGCACGCCACACTTTACAACTCATATCACCTAGTTCTGCCATTTATAATCCTTTATTTGTTGCAAGTGTGAGGTAATACAAATCGATTAGGTCCAATATCCTTTTTTTGTCTTTAGTTTTTTTGTCCTGTAATGAAACATGCAGAATTTAAAAGGATACAAGCTGAAGCGAACATTTGGTCACTGAATAAGACTTTATGACCTAATACCATTCTAGATGAATATTTCTGCACATTACTTTTCACAACTTGCTGTATCATCCATTTCTGCTCCTCCAGTAAAGGACCCTTGTTTTATGAGATCTTTCTCTACTGTAATGTTGACACAGTAAAGGCAGGAAATAAAAGCTGTAAAATCATAATAGCTTTGGTGCCCCCAGTGGCTGCGAAGGCTTACTCTATTGGAACATGGATTTACACTGTGGGGACTTTTGTGAAGCCATTTCAGCACATTTCCTTTACTGAGGGCCAGCTAACTGTGATGTTGGGAATTAGTTAGTGACTTGTGTTTTAAATTGAAGGCTCTTGTTTGGTTTAAAAAAAATGTACCACTTCTGACACAATTATTAGTAATTGTTGTAGAGGAAAGCATACACAGTATACTGTGTGTGTATGTATATATGCGATATTGAATAACTCTCTTAATATAATGGTTTATTTTTAAATGGATATTCAGCATTTGGGAAATGAAAATGAAAAGCCACTCGATACTCATTTAAAGCCAATTTTACTGCAGAGAGAAACCAGGGCGACGTGGGAGGGTGGAAGGGTGGGGGTGGGGGAAGATAGTGACAAGCTTTTTTCTGTTCCTGACAAGCTGCCTTTTTTTTAGACATGCTGGTTTTTAATTGGACAGCCGCCACAGGCTGAAATGTGATGACATATCAGGTGACAGGAGATAGAGAGAATATACTGTGACTCAAAGCTACAAGCAAGAGAGAGAGGCTAGAAAAGAAATGGACAGAATGAAAGGTAAAAGGACACAGAGATAGAGAAAGCTCAGAGAGACAGGAAGAGAACGTGAAAGGCAGAAAAAGGGATGGAGGGAAGGGCAGAGTCAAAAGGTACATGCACATCTCGAGGGACTAGGGAGGAGCGAGACAAAGGCGCTACAAACAGACAGAGAGGGTGTCCTTCTAGAAAGACACAGTGAGTTAGTCAGTTAAAATGGTCAAGAGAGGTAAACAGTACACAGAGGAGAGACAGAGAGAGAACGGTTATTTTCATGTATGAGGTATTCCTTTACATCATGTTGGTCAAATCAGGACAGAAGCATCTCAAATACACCTCAGTGTCAATCTGGGCCCTATGTTATATTAGTCTTCAGACAGAGTATTGACTATGGAGAATAATAGAGCGCTATGACTGCAAACAATGACAACATGAGCATGAATCATAGAGAAAATAAACAAACAGGAACAATAGGTGATGGGTGATATGTGCATAAAGATAAAAGGATGGTGGAGGAGGAGGGAGACAGACAGACAGGCAGTGAAACAAATATACTGCAGGAGAGTAAATAAGACAGGAAAAATATTTAAGTGGAGAGAAAGACAGAAACCCAAAGGGAAGGAGACCGAAACAAGGGTGGTAAGCAATAGTGTCATGAGAGAAAGAAAGAGAGAGAGAGAAAAAGAGAGAGAGACTATAGGATCTACTGTCAGAACTTAGCTGGCTAGCTAAAACCTTTTTCCATGTTTACAATGATTCTGTAAATGTGACATTTACAGAAACATTGATTAATGGAATAATAATAAATAAAGGAAAGTCAGAAAAGCTGCACAGACACCAGCTGAAAGACAGGCAGACAGGAGCAGCGCTAGCAGGAGGCCGGGTGCAGCGTCAGGTCAGGAGGTCCCAACCGGTTCCTCTGCTGATTAACTATTTACTGTCTCAGATTAGACACACCTGAATTATTCACTAGCACTCACTGAACTGAGAGAGAGAGAGAGAGAGAGAGAGAGAGAGAGAGAGAGAGAGAGAGAGAGAGAGAGAGAGAGAGAGAG
>JAODLI010074886.1:0-12753 GCA_027575585.1 Percopsis omiscomaycus | reverse complement strand
CCCCCCCCCCCCCCCCCCCCTCGAGACAATATTAAAAGTGATCTGTTGGTTTAATCCCAGCTGACAGCAGGTCCCAAGTGCAGCGAGCCCGCTACGAGGCCGCCAACTGGCAGTACAAATATGGCTATGAGATCCCCGTGGACATGTTGTGCAAGAGGATCGCAGACATCTCTCAGGTCTACACGCAGAACGCCGAGATGAGGCCCCTGGGATGCTGTAAGTCAGCCGCCGTGTCTGGGCCTCGTGCCGGCCTGTCACTCTGTGTGTGGGAACGTCTGTTCCCACACACAGAGAGCCACATGGGAGATTAGACGACTGATGCCCGACTTTATTTGATCAATAGCAGCAGTTTGGCACCGAGAGAAATCAAACTGAAATGGAGGTGGATTAAAAAATTTAATAAAATTCATACAGTTGTATGAAATGAAGCAAGATGTGATGGAGATGTACAGTATATTTAATCCATCTCTGGTATCTGTCATACTATACACTAAACAAGCTATGACAAGCCTCCTGTTGGCCCAACACAGACAGACTGGGACTGCAGGGAACACAGAACGGTGAGCAGTGTAACAGTTCCAGTTGGGCTTTGACCGGCCCGCCGCTTGTGTCCAGGCATGATGGTGATCGGGGTAGACCTGGAGATCGGCCCGCAGGTGTACAAGTGTGACCCGGCGGGGTACTACTGTGGCTTCAAGGCCACCGCCGCTGGGGTCAAACAGACGGAAGCCACCAGCTTCCTGGAGAAGAAAGTGAAAAAGAAACTCGACTGGACCTTTGAACAAACTATTGAGGTACTGAAGCTACAATAGACCAGATCAAATAAATACTTGTCAATGGTCAGTAGAGCATACAAGGTAAACACTTATGAAAAATAATTGAATGTTTTGCATGCGGCTTATTATTACCGTATTGATATCGTTTACATTAAAGATGAGGCAATAGTTCTTGCCCGTGTTTCCGTTTTTGGCTATTTCTGGCATGGAATAGCCTTCATTTCTCAGAACAAGAACAGACTCCTGTGTTCCAGGAGTGACGGTTGCTGAAAACGGGCCTCTGTACGTCCATGTAAATGTTCCATTAAAAACCAGCCGCTTCCAGCTACAATAGTCCTTTACCACATTTACAGCGTCTCCGCTGTTGTTAATCAAACCCAGACTTTTCTGCTGGGAGTTTAGCACTAGGAGCAGCCGGGGGGGAACCAGCCAAGGACCTAAGGCAGCATACAGGCTCACAAGGGGTCAACATGTCTGTTATGCAGATGTGCCTTTTTAAAAGTGAAATCAGTAAAATCTTAAAAATCAACTCTGAATTTAACGGTGATGTTAAATAAAGGTTGCCTATGAAAAGTAAAGCAGTATGATGGGGCTTGAGACACAGACTCTGTCTGTGTCTGTAATTACCCTTGTGGTTGAAACCAGTATTACAAAAACATATTTTGGTTTAAAAGTCAAGACGGTGCATTCCCCTTCTGCGTCCGAGTGCTGTGCTGACACACAATCGAGGAGTGGGCCTTTACCGTGCTCTTTCTCCCTCAGACGGCCATCTCCTGCCTGTCCACAGTTCTGTCCATTGACTTCAAGCCTTCTGAGATCGAGGTCGGGGTAGTGACAACGCAGGATCCCAAGTTCAGGTAAGGGACCACCCAGGGTGAGTCCACTAGATGAGTCGGCACACAGCGGGGCATGCCAGTCTGCATAAACACGTGCATGTGTGCCACGGTGTTTGTCCAATCGCATTGCTTGGATTTGAATTCAGACAAAACGGTGGTGAAGCGTTGGCTAAAAAAATAAAGTTACCCTGAAGCACTAATTCTGCTGATGTGGACTCGAGTCATCGTGACTTGGACTTGAGTCGACTTGAGTCACTGTTTTGATGACTTGCAACTTGACAGAAAATAAGTGACGAGACTTTACTTGGAGGTCAAAGACCCGTGACTTGACAATGAATAACTTTCAATTATATTGAATGGAAAATATAAAGAATGTTGACATTTCAAGGGTAACGTTACCGGGTATACGAGCGTACGCTGGGAATGGCGTTGATTGGATGGCTGCCCTGTCAGTCAAGCTCCTCGCGATGCTAGCTGTTGCTGTTGATCAGATCAGATCATCATCATCATGCCTGATCCAAGAATCATCGCTTAAAAACTCATCAGTTGATATTGTACTAAGCCATGACTGTATGCATCCGTGTGTGTATAGCCGGGAGGCAGTCACATTTGATTTTAGCCACAGCATTTTCCTTCCATATCAATAATCACCAAGTATGTGTAATTACTTTAAAAACCGGTTGTGTCAAGTCAATTATATAAATTTAATTCACATCAATAGTTATAATACAAATTCAATTAATTGTCATACTTTTTTTACAGGTCGGATACATTGGCCAATAATACTGTATCATTATTAGACGGGTACTAATACCTTGTCACAACCTGTGACTTGACTTGGGACTTTCTTGAGACTTGAACTAAATGGCTTGAGTCACATGTCTGATGTACTGTATACATGCTGTACATATCAAAATGCCCTGCCCAGGAAGATGGGTTATAAATGAATTCCTTTTTTTACATTTATTTTAAATCGTCACTCCAAACCTTGCAAGCGTCTCACCAATACAGCAGTTATCCCACATGTGGAATCTGGTGAGGCTGCTTTTGTGGATGGGGCGGGAGTGGAAAAGCCTTAAAACAATTCCGGATAGTGAGAAACATTGTTCAAATGCCCCGTATTGGTGTAAAGACCGCACACGATGCTGTTTTACCACCCTACAGGAAAGCAGACCTTTAAGCCCCGGATGTATGGTTCGGCTTCCTGATATCAGAAACCTGACCTGTGTGATTATTCTCTCTCTGTCTCTGTCTCGCTCTCTCTTGTCTGTCTCTCTCCGTCTCTGTCTCTGTCTCGCTCTCTCTTGTCTGTCTCTCCGTCTCTGGCTCTGTCTCGCTCTCTCTTGTCTGTCTCTCTCCGTCTCTGTCTCTGTCTCGCTCTCTCTTGTCTGTCTCTCTCCGTCTCTAGGATTCTGACTGAAACTGAAGTGGATACCCATCTTGTGTCCCTGGCAGAGCGGGACTGAGCTAGCAGAGAACTGTCTCACCTGTTGCAAGTTAAAGCATGATGGGACAAGTAGTTCCCAGATGACGACCGGTGTTATCTTTGTTTGCTGTACATTTACCCCGTTGTTTCATTGAACAATAAATTTTTTTGGAGTAAAATAATTGTTTATTATCTGTTTTTATTTTGGTGTATTGCAAAGCTTCCAATCTTACATTCATTTAGGGGAGGGGGGGGGGGGTTGTTACACTTTATTCTTTTTTTCTTCTTCAAATTTTTGCATTTCTTTTTTTAAACTGCCTCATGACCTATATTCTATATTAAATCAGTACTGTTCACTTTGTTAAATGTAGTAGAGGGGAAATCTTGACTGGAAAAGACTCCCTCTCTACCCCTGAACTTCCTGTTCTTCTTCTGTGTTCAATCATCACACATGGTGGGGTGCTGTGGAAGGGTATTTTACTACCCACATACATCTGGTTCTCTTATTTTTGGCACATTTTCCACCTGCGTAACATGTAATAACAAAGGTCAATTCAGATTAGCAGAGAACAATTGGTTTGTCTTTGCATATTCTAAATGTTGTTTCCACGGACTATAATTTATAGATATCATTCCCTGACCTCTACTACTTTGACAGAATGCAAGTCGGGAGGGGGTGGGGGCAGCAAAGCATTTGTTTATGGTCCCAGCTAGCTAGTCCCCAGTCTTGTGGACCTTTGGTCATGTGAGTAGTTGAGGATATGTGGTTAACCAGGTCAATTGTTGACAAATGTACTAATTGTAAGTTGTTTTGGATAAAAGCGTCTGCTAAATGCTGTAAACGTAAATATCTTAACTTTTTCAGTCCCTCCCTTCCTCTCCTTTTTATACTTAATCTTTTGAATTACTAAACTTTCTAAATTACCACATTGCCTAAATTCCCATTGACTCACTCTTTATCCGAAGTGTGGGAAATAAGAAGTCTGGTGACGCCCTTATATGGATGTAAGCGTGTGAGTTTTTGGGAAGTCTTCCTGCAGTTGTCAAGTCAGACAGCTGTGGCGAACATGCTGTGCTTCAGACCGCTGTGCACAGCATGTGGAAAGACAAGAGAAAATGGTGGGACTCCTCGGAAAACCCCCCTTTGCACTGTACAGGTACAGAGGACAGCTGATGTTTACAGTGCTGAAATGACTGGATTTACATTGCCATTAAAATGGTCACTCAGGGGTTTTGGTTGATCCTTTGCACCACTAAATATTGACTGCAGGTTCACATCAGATTGGGATGGAGGGGGAAACAGTGCTAGTAACCCCTGTATGGACAATCCAGTTTGACCAGATTACTGGCAAGGTCTAGTGAATATCTATTGTTCCAGAAGGAAACCGTCTTTCCCGTGAACCACCGTATTTTCCTTGTCAGCATGATGTGGTAAAACTAGCGTCGTTTTCCGTTGCAATAAAAATTCCTATCTTTAGTAAAAGAACATTTCCTCATACTGAATGTCCTTGGGATTTTTTTCTTCTTCCAAGGACCTATGCCAGGCTGCTTATTCAGTGGTACTTCCAGGCCAGGGTGGAATATTTGGTACATTGCGTTCCTCTAAACACTGCCCAGGGACTTTCAGCACTGTGACTCAGATAAGCGGTTACCTCGCCCCAACAAGGAAATCCCAGGCCGTTCTCTTCGTAGGGCGGTGTGATAAACCAAAGTCTGGTCAAAATCTACAATGGCACCGTTCTTCACCATTGTGTACCAACAGAAATCATTAAAGAGTTCAATTCAAGTTACAGTAGGGTTTAGGTCGTTAAAGGAAATACTCTGAATGCAAACATTTATCATCATAAAAGATTTTATTCATTATGATTCCTTTTTTTCTCTCACACAATAGTGTTTAAATTTCACAATATAAACACATTCACAGGTATATAAAAAAAAATAATAGCTCTGTATTTACAATATATTACAAATATGTTTTATCTGGTATATACACACACACACATGAATATATAAGACTGTCTGAGGTCAATATCTTGTGTTGTGAATCCTGGTGCTTTGGATCTTCACTCATGGTTCTGAATTGTCCAATCCGGACCGGGTTTGGCCAGGCTGGGCTCCATCCTCATGCTTGACCGTGATCCCCAGGGCCCGATCCAGACCTCTTCGCAGGATCATTGGGAGGTCCTGGGTACGAATCCCTTCCCCTCAGGACCTTTGGCTAGCCAACCCGGTAGCAGCTTCACGGTAAACTCTCCACACCGCCATGACGGGGCCTCAGTCGCTCACTGCCCAAACCTAATATCGTCATACACCTGCGGAGAAGGATGTGAAGCAACCGTCGTTAGCAACAACACACGCGGTGTTCAGACTCACCTAATAATGCTGCAGATGTTAATAACCCCAGTAACCCCCCAGTAGGTTCTGCTGTCGGGACAAACTGACCTCAACGTCGGACAGGTGGAGGTCCTCCGCGTCGCTCTCGTCCGACTCGCTCTCGGGCAACGCTCTGAGCTCCTGTGCCGTCCGGTCGTACAGCTGGCAGCGGATCTCCTCGCTGTGGCGGCCGTAGGTCAGGTGGTACGGCGTGAAGCCCCCGTACGTGAGGCTGTGGACGTCGGCGTCGAGGGCGAGCAGGCGGCCGACCAGCGTGGCGTTCTGCAGGTCCACGGCGAGATGGAGCGCCGTGCGACCGCTGCACTGTTCCTGAGGAAACGGAGCACAGGAGTCAGGTTAGTTCCTTCTTCCATGCGGGGCCGTTCTCACGCTTTGATTCACTGTACTGAGGCTATTCAAGCACACCCACCTGTGCATTGATGTCCGCGCCGAGCAAAATCAGACTCTCCACCAATGAAATGTAGCCGTTGATGGCTGCCAAGTGAAGACAGTTATGTCCTGTGAGGGGGAAAAATTAAAAATACAGTTAATCCCATTCGAGTAGTAGGGGGCGTCATTGTGAAGAGAGGGTTGAAGGAGTCTTCCCGTGCATTCCCCCGACCGTGTAAACCCAAAACCTACCACTGTAGTTGGGGTAGGAGATGAGCGAAGTCAGATGGCGCTGGCAGTTCTGGGTAATGACGCTGAAGCAGGCGAGGGAGCCTTTCTTGCAGGCGATGTGGAGGGCGGTGTTGCCACCGTCGTCAGCTAGCCGCGGGTCGCCGCCGGCTTTCAGGAGCTTCTCCACCAGCTGGGGCTGCTCTGTGACCACGGCTAGGTGCAGGGCGGTCTGAGGGCCAGAGAAACGCACAAGGTCAGAGATTCATCTTTACGCAACGGAGCCTACGAATAGGAGGATGAAGCCCGAGTGCGTGTACACATTTGCAGTGATTATGTAGCTCATTACCTGTCTTTGGTGGTTCTGTATGTTGAGGAAGGGATGACCGTAGGATTGCTTGATTATCTGGTTGGCCTCTTGGGTGGCGTCATGAATAATGGCCAGGTGGAGAAACCTATATGTTGAGAGGGGGGGGGGGGATCTTTGTTAAAATAGTGCGCTTTAAAAATATGCACAAAAGGAAGTGGTTACAGGCGCAGAGAAAAGAACAAAGCACGAGCAGCTCAGCGTTTCGCAAGACTGGAGTTTTGTCGGGTTATTTCCAGCAGTTGTGGCTTGACACATCTAATGTTCTATCAGTTACTGGCAGCCTGCCAGGGACTTTCCTGACTGCGCACGGCGAGCATTAGCACCGCCCATAATTGTCTCTGTGCCAAAGTTTAGCTACAGTCGCCGCAATACAGCGCGCACTGCATCAATCATTCATCTGTAGAGCCTTTTCTCGTTTTCGTGCAAATTCCAATACATTTTTGTTGTACACTTTTGCGTCTATAAAACTTGTTCGCATGTATTCGGAGTTTATGTGCACAACTGTGAACTCTCGGACGGGAGCAAATTGCAAAATGCAAAAAAATGCAAAATTCGAGTACAATAAATGAATCTCCACTTACGTGTCTCCGTCTTCGGTCACTGCACTTCTCCATGGCTCGTTGTCCTGTGCGACGACTTCGAATTGACTCACTCTCAAGTCCTGCAGCTCCGTAACCAATTCCTCCTCTTTTAAGGAATCTAGGCCGCTGTCAAGTCGGTCTTCTTGGCAAGGTAACGACTTTCCATGTTTGGGTTCAATGTTGTCCACGTTGTAATCCATTTGAGTGTGGTTTGAGACTCTGTACAAATCCATACTGTGTCGAGACTGAAACACTCGTTCTCTCCAACAAGGTCAAAGCTGAATGCCTGCGGAGAGCGAGGCGTCTGGGTTTTGTGTGCTTTGGGCGGAGCTTCCGCTTGGGGGATTTCCACGTTGACTTGTCTTTCTGCGACTAGGGAAATCACAACTAGCCCTACTTTTGTGAAGAAGAAAACCCCCAAATACGTCTCAGAATGAAAACTGTGTAGTTTCCTATTAGCCACCTATCGTTGCCTATGATGTAGGTAATAGGCTCATGATTTGTCTCAATGAATGAGCCATGGTCGGTAGGCCTGCTCGGCATGAATAGGAGGGGGAGACAGCCCCCTGTTAGCAGTGCAGTAGAATTTCCTTTCTACTTGGGGAAATTATTATATGCTGGGTCTGGTTAACCTAGACCCATCTTATTTTCCATTCCGTCTAGACAGAGACCCCATGTGTTAACCACTAAAGGCTTTATGCTTATAGGCCTAATTGAGAATCCAGACCCTGGTGATAATATGCCACAGGCCTGCAATTGTACCGCAGTGCAGTAGGTCTGCATCCCTTTCAAGAAGGTAGCTGCAACCACAGCAACCCATAAACACATTACAGTATTGTAGTTTAAATTGAACAGCAATATCTGCTTAAGGTCAGTCACACACAAGCAGAGATCTGCTTTTTAGGGGAGTTTTAATACTGCAGAAGCAGCATGGGGTGGAGGAAAAGTAAACACATGCAGTTCGACTGAATTTGAAACCATTTTTTATTATTGATTGAAACGGCCCTCAAAATTCGCATGCAGGTGTCGAGTCCTCCTTACATATAATATGCATGTCCCACTATTGTGGCCCGCAAGTTGTTATAGTCAAGTTTCCCACAAGATTGATCTCCGTTTACATTGAATTGCACTCGTTGCAATAGAGCATAGGACACGTTAACGAAATCTAAGTGTTGAAAGAGTATTTTGTAGATTTATGCAGAATGGGAAGTACAGAGGAAAGGGGTAAGATGTGAAGACTCCATTATGAAGCCAACCTTGCACCTTCCACCATAGGATATTCTGGATTTACCCCGTATTGCATGCCTAACACGTGCCTGGAAATCAAATACTGGATATGCGGTTTGATTGAGTAAACCACCGCGTGATGAAAAGATAAAAAAGACAAATGTCTGATGTTTCTGGACTTTTTGGTCCGAAAACTCTGTTGGCATTTGTTCAAGGATGCCCAATTAAGTAATGCCGTGATTGGACGTTCCCGTAGCTTCCGTGTGTTCGTCCCATTCAGTTGAGCGTTGAGGAGGAAACTCCTTTCTTTGTCTTCGTGCGCTATGCGGCGACAAGATGCGTGCCACCGTGACATTCGAACCAGAAAAGCCCCGGGAGCATGCGCTGTTTGCTCTACACGCCAACAGACGGGCCTTGCCCTGTAAAAACATAGCAACCGTATCCTAGTGATCTGATACATCCACAGTCACACCTCCGAGGCACAATACTCCCCGCCAGCACACGCCCGGCCGGTAGGTAGCTAAGCTGGGTGTCGGCGGCGTGTTAACCCCCGCGAACGTTCTTCGTGCCGGCGTCACTCAACAGGGGCTTGCTCGTCTGTGACTTGAATGCCGCACATTCTTTAACCTCTGCCAAGTACAACAACGAGGCGTGTGGGGGGGGGGGGGGACATACCGTTCCCTTGAAATTGAGCGCTTGTAGCCTTTATGGGCGGACAGACGTTTTGCCCGGAACGGGAAATACAGGAACTTCCACTTTACGTCTTTGAGAGAAGACTTTGTTTAACCGTGTGCTGCTGCTTTCGCTTGGGTTGTGTTTACCTGTTGTTACTATGGAGACCAACCACTGGGAAAGCACTGCGGCTCAGCTCGGTTATACATTTACATTTACATTTACATTTAAGCATTTAGCAGACGCTTTTATCCAAAGCGACTTACAATCAGTAGCCTAAATTAATTCCCCTATTAATTTGCACAACATTACTGTAAAGTGTATCATTCGCTCCTCAAAACGATGAATATTTACAATAATCTAAAGTTATCACTCATGATAACTGATTAAAACAGTCAATAATTGCTAACTACAAAGTGCTTAACATTCTTAGTGCCTATCTAGCAGAATAGAAAGGATTTTTTATTTATTTAAAGGGAGGATAGAATAAGTATTGTTAGTGGGATTAGTGAAGTAGAAAGATCGGTTATAGGCCCATATCACACTGACCTCTAGCCTACCTGTGCCGTCAAAGTCCGTCACAGCTTGAGTGTTAACGCCTTGTCCCGTGTTTTCACAGACTTGAAAATAGCTACTTTAGGTGATTTAATGTGATTTTCAACTTATCCCTATACCTTAGGTTTGAAAAGAACCATGACTCCCCTATTTCAGGAATCCCTGAGTCGATATCAGCAAATTTCCATGTTCTGTTTTTCAAGGGGAAGTGCTACCTCACTAGCAGCATACTGTATGTATGTAGGTTAGGTAACGCCATTGGCCTTGGCCACAGACACCATGCCACCATATAAACCTGGGTGCCCCGCCGGTACCCCTGGGCACGCCCAGAGCATTGGCAGAGGGTCCCCCAAACTGTATTGTAATTATTTTTTGGGTGGAAACAATGCAAATGCTAGTAACTGTTTTCATAAACATTAAAAAATAAACGTCCCCAGCGCTGACGATGCAAAGTTTACATATTCATGTTATAGTGTAATATTAACTCTTTCCACTGTGTCGTATCGTTATCTATGCTATTTTTTCAGAAGTGATAAAATGATGAATGAATCACTGTACACTGCACACAGAGGAAAGATGTAGTTATGACTTGCAACAGTTTCAATGAGGTAATTTGTGACACACATACTGTACAGTGAGTTATATGTTCTCATTCTAATAATAACGTTCTTTAATTATTCAGCACAAATTGTATCTTGACACAAGTATGATATGTATACAAGAAAGACACATGAGGTAAATGCCACACCATAGCTTACAAAGAAGATGAATAAAAATGTCTGCTGCATAAAACCATGTCTGTAAAAGTGATTTTGAGACGTAACCATCCATGTTTTTTTAAATACCTATAAAAACAAGTTCATGCTCAAACAATGAGAAAAGGTTATTGGATGTTGGTATGAACGGAGAAAACAAACCTTTTGGATTCTGCGACTCTCCTTTATGAAAGGACGACAGACAAGGTTCACCTAAAGTTATCAAGTGAAAAACGTTGCAGTCTCCGTTTTGTTGCATTTAAGTTTCATGCTGAATGTGCAAGTGCATAATTCTTCTGAGAAATGTGGGTGTTGGGGTGACACTTTTTGTTGTTGTCACAAGCCCTCCTACGGTAGGCTGTTACTCTCGCAGTGTTCCACTGTCCCACTGCTCCCGGTATTCAGTCACCGGGACACCAGGTGAAAGCTGTGAATGTGAATGCAGAACTTTGTAGAAACATATTTTGGGTTAGAGCATGGTTTATTCATACATGCGCAGGTACAACTGCACTGTAGCAGAGGTAAATAAAAGTACCTTTTGTTTTAAAGAGAATACATGAATTAGGCAAAATAGTGTTATTGTTTTCGTTTTATTTGTATCTGTAGCTACATTATGTACAAGCCCTGTACTGTACAAGCCCTCCTGCCTTCCTCTGCTGATGCAAGTTGTTGGTGGAGGTTTTATAGGGAGCAACGTTACTTTAGACACGTAAAGGTTCAAAGTCTTCCATATAGGCTAGCTGTTGCTAATAACACAATTCCCAAAGAATGTAGCACAAGAGCGCAGGTGTAGGCTACTCAACACTATGGCACAGAGGTCATTCCTCGCGTCCAAACGGTGATGGACAGTTAAAAAACAAAAAGAAATATTGTTGTTGTTTTTTTTAATACAATTTGTTCATTTTGAACGTGTGACGCGATTTGGAACGTCACAGGCAGTTCCTGAGCTATTAATTTATACCGTCGTAATATAATCCGGCATTGTAACTGCTTTATATATGATTGGAAACCAACAATAATAATGAAAAAGGACTTTTTTTGGGGTATAAAACTATTATTTTAAGCACGTGCTTGCCCTAGACTAATGGGAGGTGTAGTTGGTGAATGCTCCATTGGTATTAGTTGGCTCCCCACTAAAAACCATTTAAAAAAAATTCTGTACATCTTATCTCAGCCTTGCCTTGAGGGAATAGGATTTCTTTTTTTTTTTACCACAGAGCCACACTGATGACGCAAGCCAAAACGAACCACTTTACGACTGTGCGTGCAAGCTGACGCTGTCGTGAACGAAACTTAAGGGATGAAAATGTACACAACAGTGACAGTTACTCCTGATTACATTTATGTTCTTATTCTCCTGTTTTCTGTGTCACGTTTTGCTATGCTGCCATCCATCTGTGGGCTATCCTGTTTAGTTTATTTTTTAATCAAGCATTTTCCACATTGCATGCGCACACAAACATGATGCCAATTTTATTTAATTTGCTAGTTTTGGAACACGGGAATGAAGTCCAACTACTATCAGTGAATTACATCAGTATTGGAAGTAAAAAAAACAAAACAAAAGGCCGAATATCTACAATTTGTACCATTTAGCAAAATACTTTATTGCCCCCATATGGTTCAAATATGAACTGCTGTTATTGCGACGCTGCACCCCGTTCGTGGTATGGTGTGTTTTTGTTGTCTATTTTCTTGGTCTGTGGTATCAACAACACTTACCATTTTGTCCTTAAATAAATTGTGACATTTTACATTTGAAATTATTCAAAAGACTACCCCCGTCTGCATTACTTTTACACGCTATGAACATTACACAGCAGCACCTTTTTCAAATGAACTACAACTCCCAAGTGAGTGGATACATTCGTTTCCGATTGGACGAAATCAGCAAAAACGCGTTTGATTGGTCCACCGGTGGCCATGTTTTCAGTTAGAGCTGTCTAAATGAAGAGCTAGCCTAGGTTAGCAGCTGTAGCCTGTTGGTCGGCCAAACGCAGCGCCCTCCCGTTCGCCCCCGGGTTTCTAAACCGCAATGCCAGTTCACTCTCGGGAGAAGAAGGAGACTAATCACGAGGAGATGGACGTGGATTTTCCAGAACAGGACGGAAGCAGCACTGACGAAGAGGACACCGTTAGCTCGTCCGTGTCGGAAGATGGAGACAGCTCGGGTAAGAAATACTTTAGGCCCAAGACGCCTTTTTACAGTTGATTTACGTGGCATCAAACGAGGTAATCTGCTGTTCTTGACGTGAGCAGTGCATGAGCAGAGCGCCTAGGGTGTGTGACAGCCGGCAAGTTGACTGGTTGCCGCTAGGGGATGAAGTGGGCCTGCGTGCGTGTGCGTGTGCGTGCGTGTGCGTGCGTGTGCGTGCGTGCGTGCGTGTGCGTGTGTGTGTGTGTGTGTGTGTGTGTGTGTGTGTGTGTGTGTGTGTGTGTGTGTGTGTTGCCGTGATGGAGTTGCTGGTGTCCGCGGTAACTGGACGTAAAAGCCGTCAATGAACGTTACTGTTGTATAATGCAGAACCGCGATAGTGATGTCTAACCGTCCGTCTCCCCCCCCC
>JAODLI010074885.1:0-12754 GCA_027575585.1 Percopsis omiscomaycus | reverse complement strand
TTGTGGGTTCAAGCCCCAGAGGTGGCCTACCTGTAAGCATCCTTGAGCAAGATGCCTAACCCCTATCTGCTCCATGTGATTGTAAGTCGCTTTGGATAAAAGCGTCTGCTAAATTACCTCATTGTAATTGTAATTCTACCAGAAACGTACTGTTCCACGTGTGGGTGTGTGTGTGTGTATATAGATTTTTTTTAATAAAGATTCTCGTTTTAAACGGTGTGTGAACTACAACTACTAGATGTCGTAGTATGGCTAGTTGCCTGGAATTGACGGCCCCCATTTCTGGAGTGAAATTTGGATGCAACATGACAGACGCAGCTAACAAAATTACAGTAGCTCCTTCAAAACATAAAGCCAATGTGTGGTATTTCAGCTCTCTTTTTACATTTTCAGTGAACTATGTGGAATATCGCAATATGTATTGTATCGCAATGTATCGTGATATAATCATATCGTGACCCTTGTATCGTGATATGCATCGTATCGTGAGATCCTTGCCAATACCCAGCCCTAATGGTCAGGTGAGTTATAAGTGGCGAACACCCCTGGATGTCGATTAGGACACAAATAAAGAGGAGGCTGGACTTGAGGCCATCGAGGTTTGTATTGATGGAAAGGTACTCAGTTAAAACATCTCTTATGAGTGAGGTCTGAAATTACAATCAGAATAATTGACTCATCAACAATAATGCACCATAATAAATGTAGTATAATAACCTGAAAAAGCTTATTAGCTTTGTAATTTATAAAAAACGAAGATTACTTATTAGATTGCTTATTACTTACTAAATAGATAGATGTAAAAATTATCATAAACGTAAGCATAAAAGAATATCCCAGATTATCAAACAAACATAAGTAGTGATATAAGTTACACAAAGAATTGTGTAAATCAGTATCTACCTTGAACTATACATTGATTATTATAAATTGGCAAACCGCGCCCTCATCTGGTAGAAACGAGCACTGCCGCGACAGAGGCAATGTGCAGAATACGACGGCGAAACATGGCAAATGCCTACAGAACATTCAACCCACTTAGTATGACAATAATAGATTTAAGGCAATTATCAAGAAAGGAAATAACCATGATAGTTTCTACGGAGTTGTACAGGGTTAACAATTCGGCTCAAAGCCCGTGCACATGTTCATCTGCATGAGACCACACAACTACGTCACCTAATTAACACGTACTCACATGCGTACGTTTGACGCTTAGTTAACTCTGAACTGAAACATTACTCACTTTTTATCACGAACTCACGGTCAAAGAAACCTTGTAGAGCATGGAACCAGCAAGCAGAACTGGTTATGCCCGCAACCTCCAGCTCTGTCCTCTGTTTATTACTTCTAACTTCTGATTGGCTGATCGTCGACTCACATCCACCAATCAGAAAAGATAACCAGGAAAATAAAGCGGATACATATTTTAGAAGCCTTTCATACAATGAGCATAAAAAGCTTCACATTCATAGTGTAATGTCTATTTATTCAAATAATGTTTTCATATGGCATGCGTTGAATGCATATTATATGCAATAAAGGTAATCAAAAGGAACATTGCCATTCATTTGTAAGGCAACAGGGCTGTTAAGGCCCTGTCACACAGGAATGTGACTGGGCCTGACGGTCAACCATTTTAACTGCCATTGCTAAACCTGTTAACATGCGAACATCAAACTTGTTAGCATGCAAGCAAGGCATTTCAAAAACCTTTTTAGACATGTTTTGGAATTACAAAAATGGCATTCTTTTCTGAGATATTATTGTCGTGACAGGGCCTGCCCCTTTGGCTCGTCCTAAAAAAAACAAACACCCAAAACCAAACTTAAAAACCAAACTGAGCTCACCCTCAATGCCAGGGTCACCTTGGTCAGATGATGTCACGTCATCTGAGTCATAACCTTAAAGGCATATTCCACACTTTTTATGTACTGTTTCACGTAAACATGACAGGACAAGACAAAGACAATTTTTTAAAATAGATTTTATGTAAAATTTCACGTTTTTAATCAATTGATGTGAATGATGACAACGTTTTGGTATTAATGGTGTTTATTTTGTAAATACTTTTTTTTATCATAACAAAACTATGAAAGATGTAGCTGAAATTTGGCAGAGGACAGTCCATTTTTCAGGATTTCAGGATATTTTTCCAAGTAGCCTATCTTCAAGTATTTTTAATAAAGAAAAAAACATCTGAGAACCTATAATGAATGACAAAGTCCTTTACCAAATAAACTCACGGAAATCAGCCATCCAGTCAGTTTTAGAAATGTTTGGATCAAACCAGGTTTATTCGCTGTATCAATCCGGGGACAGAGAGGCCCAATGTTCGCCACCCTCACAGTGTGAAGACGGATATCATTGCTATATGTAATTGCTATATTTGTTTCTTAAAATGTGATTTATTTTATTAGCTACACTAATTAACAACTAAAAAGATTATGTGGCCAATTAATAACTGAAGAGTGATAACTTTAGATTATTGTAAATATGAATTGTTTTGAGGAGCGAATGATACACTTTCCAGTAATGTTGGGGTAAAATTCATAGGTGAAGTAATTGAGGCTACTAATTGTAAGTCGCTTTGGATAAAAAGCGTCTGCTAAATGCTTAAATGTAATGTAAATGTAAGAGGGAGGCTCCACTCGGTGCCCTTACAACTGACTGGTAGCCTGTACGGAATGCATGGTTCTGGTCCTTCCTAAAATTACAGACTCACCGAGGTCGCCATCAAAAGTGACCCAGTTTATAACGTCATCGTGCCTGCGACGTCATTCCACTTATACTGCACGTTATGTACGACATCGATAGGCTACGCATGACGTGAAGTTAGTAAAAAAAAAAAAAGAAAAGTTTTTGGGAGGAACCTTTATTTATACAGTCTATGGGAGGAACGTGTGTGCGCCCGTGTGGCGAGACCTTTATATATACAGTCTATGGGCGAGACATATTATAAAACATTGAAATGCATAAATTCACCGCTACATGAACCAAGCCGTCCACTAGATGGTGCTATTTTACTCGTGTTTTAGTCATCAAGGCCCATTCAACATTTAGAGCACTTTTCAAATGAGTGTAGCAAAAATAACATTTTTTTCCTCTGGCCTTTTTAAAACCTTTATTTAACCACTTTATCTAAAGATGATCCTGTTCTTTGCTGTTCAGTTTTGTTTTTGCATTATCTTTTCAGTAAGCCTTAGGTCTTAAGCTTGTTTCAGCCAAAACAGTCCACCCAGCACTGAACTATGGTATTGCATTCCCTCATATTTTACATTAACACGTACAGCATTTAGCAGACGCTTTAATACAGAGCGACAAATACATTTTGGCAATGGCTGAATAGGTCATACACCGAACAGCATTCTGTTAGAATAATGACAGCAGCATGTCATCAGGGCCAACTTAGCTATACATTTCACAACACACATTTACTATTAACATATCATCAAACAATAACCTTAACCATTTTTGTAAATGGCAACTCTTTCGTACAAAAATAAGACAAATAATACTTTAAAAAAAGAATACTAAAACACTGGTGCAAGTGTGGTTGGATTAACAGAAAGAATGATCATGTTAAACCAAACAGGGATATTTTGGTTAATTGGACCTCTTCCAAGGTAGAAGTTGAGCTGAGTCATGGGCTGGCATGGCCAGCCAACTGCAGATACTCAAACCTGTAGGACTTGGGTTACACAAGCTACACCCAAAGAAAAAGCATGAACAAATAAGACCACACTTCTTATGCAACTTAAACATAGGTTCATGTGAGGAAAAAGGAAGTGTTTTATAGAAAGGTCCCACATCCACATTGGTCAAGAACAAGCTTTTCTTTAATATAGCTTCTTGATTTCTGTTTCTAGTTAAGCAAGTACAGTGTATTAAGATTGGTATTTGTAAATTTTTCACCCACAAAATGGCTCTTGGTTGTAAGGTAATTTTCGAGAAAAAGTTCAGTTAACTGTGATAAAGCATTGGAGCCAATGTGCATTGATAGCCATTAAGCTAAGCACACAAGCTGCTGTATTTCACTGTGAAATGTTAAATTGGTATACAGGTTATAATGGCGAGAGCTACTGTATTAATTCACAACACAACTAGTCATATACTTTTGGCCACCTTTATTAGAGTAGCGCCTTGCTCAAAGGCCTTCTGAGAAGTCATTTAGTGAGGGATGAGAAATATTTCTATAGCAAATATAGCAAACCATGATATAAGTTGGCTTTTAAATCGACACTTAATGTCTCACATATAGTTAACATTTAATTTATATTTGGTAAAAAGGACATTATAAACAACACAAACCCTTAGTCGTTCTCAAACAATAAAAACACGAAAAGTTAATTGAATAATTTGGATTTATTCATCACACTATTTGTCCACAGTTAGTGAATTCGTCTTCGTTGCATAGAGGTTGCATTTGGTCCTTCATATAGCTAAAATGTATGGACATGGGATGCTATTGGTATGATGTAGAGCCAGGATGTACTAATTAAAAAAAAGGTAGATTTTTCTCTTTGGTCACCTTATTTGGTCTTTAAGGCTATGTATCTGTGTGCATACAGCTTATGGGTTGTAGTTGTGTATTTCCTTTTACACAGTTGGGTTTTCATTTTTATTCCTTGTTTTGAGTGTAAACGTACGGCTCTGCCAGTCTCCAGGCAGCACCATGTGCTGGCAGGGGGAGTCTGTGCTCATTCACTTGTTGGCATACTTCCGGTAGATGGACAAGTACTCCTGGACGTCGTCCGGGGAGCCCATGACTACCGGCGTCCTCTGGTGGATGCCTGTAGGCTGGATGTCCAGGATATTATCGGTGCCTGTGGTGGCCATGCCTCCTGCCTGCTCCATGATGAACGCCATGGGGTTGCCTTCATACAGCAGACGCAGCTATAAGTAGGGGGAGAAGAGGGGCTATTTTTAGTTATTTATTATTAATGTCGTGGGGCAGGATAGTCTAGTGGTGGTGACAAGATGCAAGATAACCCCTATCTGCTCCTATGTAACATTACACTGTAGGTGTAAGTCGCTTTGTCTGCTAAATGACCCGATTGTAATATCGTCAACATAACCTATGAAATGACCAAAACCTACAATACCTTAGTGGCCACGGCCCGATACAGCACTTACCATTGTGGTCCAAAAGACCAATTAAAAACTACTGTTGCATTTGCCGGCATGGTTACGGCCAAAATGGAGACTGCCTTCATAAAGTGACTTTACCTCTTTATAAAAGATGGCCCTTTCTGTGGGCGGGACTATTGCACCATTGTGCTGTAGGACCACCGCAGCTTTAGTCAACTCTCATTGAAGCAATAGCTGCAGCGAGTGAAGAAAGTGTATTTGGACACCGCCTTAATGGCGGTGCTCCTCCACCAAGGCTGCAGTAGAAACAGGAACAGAGATCTGGGGGGGCCGGAGTATCTCCGGTTACCTTTCCGTCGGGGTTCTTCGTGTTTGCCGTGTACAAGAAGATGCCGCCATACATCAGCGTTCTGTGGACGTCGGCCACCATGGAACCAACGTAGCGGGCGTTATAGGGGGCACTGCCATCCTAGGAAGCATAGGAAGTATACAAATGCCATTTAATCTACAGGCGCCGTAACTAAACTGTCACTTTCGTTGGGATGAAGAGGCTAGAAGGTTATTCATATTTATATTACCGTAGGGAACTTCTTCTTCTGCAGATACTCTGTGACAGCTCGGTCAAAGTACATGGAGTAGCCCTCATTAATACTGAAGATGTTCCCTCGACTCTTGATCTTCACATCTCGGTCCACCAGGATGAACTCGCCGATGGCCTGACAGTCATAAGACAAGGCAACGTTACTAAAAGGCTACTAAACACACAATATCTATTATGATTACGCAATTTCTTTAGCATTTAAAAAAAAAACATCCCGTCTGGGCCGGTTATTTCCATAGTGCATACTGGACGTGTAGAATACCTGAGCCGAATTAGCATCTGGAAGCACAAGTTTGTACAAGACGCACGAGTTAACACTTGAATGCTTGATGCTTGATGAAGCAGGTAGAAGAAAAAGTAATACATATTTTTACTGGTGAAAGTGTTGATGGTGTATTCAATAGCAGGTATGGCTATAAGTATAACATGGAATATTACAATGATTAAGTTAGATTTGTCAACTATGTCACCATTAGATTTACACAATATAATTTTGACATGCAGTCGTTGCGTTTCCGTCGTGCAATCCTCTAAATCTGTGTTTCTCAAATGGCGGTACGTGTACCCCTAGGGGAACTTGAAGGTATATCAGGGGGTACGTGATAGAAAATTATTTGATAACAATAATTATGAAAACGGTATATAATACTTCTTAAAAAAATTATTTAATTTTTATTTATTTATTGCGTTTCCATTTATTCTTTTAATATTGCGGCATTTGAGAAACGTTTAAAAAGCCTACTCTACTTACAACATTAAAGCCTATATTTACGTTATTTTCTAATTGAAAAAATAAAAACCTTCTAGAGCAATACAGGGGTATACTCGGCTCGGAAAACCATTTTTAAAAGCCCCAAAGAGTTTGAGAAGCACCGCTCCAGGTGACCCGCAGACCCACCGGGTCCAGCATGAAGCCGTTGACTCCCTGGCCCGTGGAGAGCACGATCATAGTGGCACTGCCATAGAGGGAGTACCCGGCCGCGACCAGCGCCCTGCCAGGCTGCAGGGCATCCTTCTCGCACGGCTCTCCGTCTGTGGTCTGTGGGCAGCAGGGGGCAGCAGGGGGCAGGGGACGCAATGTGAAAGAGACATTTACCCACAATACCCCTGTACCTGATCTCAGATCTCTTCACTGGCTTCCAGCTAGTCAGAGCAGGTTTCTGTTTTATCTATTGTTTTATCTGTTTTATTGCGTCTTGTCTAAATGATGGTGTTATTCATCTCTATGGGAGAGCATGATGTGATTACATTGTTGTACTGGCGAATAGATACATCTTGCCTTACTGCTATTTGAAGTTTATAGGTGTGGTTTACACATATATATTGTGTAATATGTTAATGTAATATGTTGTTTTGGTTTCCCCCCCCCCCACGGTCTAGGGCTCTAGTGGCTTGCACTCCTCTCTACTCCTCCCCCTAGAGCAATCCTTTTCTCACACTTCTCTACCCCTCCCCATACAGCCATGTGTACATTTGTGTTGCAAACATAAGCGGTGCGCTGGGGTTCTTTCGGGGCGGTAGTACGCAACTGAGGAGTGCACCGTTAAAAATAAATGATTGTACCTTTTTGTAAATGGCAAAGATTGTTCCTATGGAGACAAGACAGTCGATGTTGGACGAACCATCCAGTGGATCAAAGCACACAATGTATTTGCCCTGGATGAGAAGAGACATATCGAGAGAACACACTCAGTAGAGCTGGTTATTGGCAAGGACCTCACGCTACGATACGTATCACGATACATGGGTCACGCTACGATACGTATCACGATACATGGGTCACGATGCGATACGCAATCACGATACATGGGTCACGATACGATGCGCATCATGATACATGGGTCACGATGCGATGCGCATCATGATACATGGGTCACGATGCGATATGATACACATCACGATACATGGGTCACGATATGCATCACGATACATAGGTCACGATGCGATACGTATCACGATACATAGGTCACGATGCGATACGTATCACGATAAATCGGTCACGATGCGATACGTATCACGATAAATCGGTCATGATGTGATACGCATCACGATACATGGGTCACGATGCGATACGCATCACAATACATGGGTCACGATACATGGGTCACGATGCGATACGCATCATGATACATGGGTCACGATGCGATACGCATCATGATACATGGTCACGATGCGATAAGTATCACGATGCGCATCACAATAAACTACATATTGCAATACTCTACATGAGATTTTTTAAATAGAGCTGAAAATACAACTTGCTCCAATTTATTAGAACGGTATTTGCATTACATTGTTTTAAATCTGTTTAAAACATGAATAATGTATTGATGACTGAATTGATGATTGAAGTCTTCTGTATATTCTATATGTTCTGTATATTTTTCTGGATGGACGCAGCGATAAGTGGGGCTAAAAGAAAAATATTGTGACACACAATTTTGTTCGCTCAGGTGCTACATTATGCTACACTAAGCTCCCATTACGATTCCACCTACAGTGCGGATATACAAGTAGTCCCAGTTGTGCAAGAAATTCCTTTTGTTACAATTTGTGACAAACGGGGAATTTCTGGAACCTCGGGTCCTGTTGCACAACTCAATTTAGTGCTTATTTGTAGTGTGAATGTGCTGCCGTGACAACTGAATTCGACTTAGCCTTCTTCACCCTTTTGTCAGGCTCAATGATGATGGCGTGCTCGTCTTCTTCAGACACCAGCACGCATGAGGTGAAGGACGACGTGATCATGTTTATGACCAGGTCGTTGGACAGAATGTCCAGCTTCTTCACCTGGTCACCGGTCACGTTGATATTACCGGCAATACCATATCTGACCAGAGGGGGAGGAAATAATAACACGTTGGAATTGCGCAAAAGCATTTCCTTTAAAAAGGCACCGCATCAAAGTAATATTTTTAAAACAATCAACTAATCATCATAAAAATCCCACCCTCTCATTTCCTCCCCATATTTGCTTTACGTCCCATTAATCTAAAATGTCCCTATCTAATCTAAAATAGCACATTAACAGCGTTGCCTTGGACACTGAGGCCCATAATATCTAAGGTCTGAGGACCATTTTTGGCACAAAGAATGTGCACGGACAGCATGACACTGCAGTTCCTGAGTTTGGCATCTAAGGTAAGTTTGCAACTGTACAGTACATCAACACAAAACAACTTCGTGACCTACAGACTGCAACTGGTCAGGCCAATCGTCACATTTTAATATAAACAAAAAGTGGGCGGTTCAAATTGATAGACATACTTCCTGCACACCGTTTGCCAGCGTGGAAGCCCTCATGAAGAGTATTGGGAACGTGCGTAAACTCTACTGTACATGAAAAAACATCTGAGGGCAATTTAAAGAATGTTTACTTACAGATGAGCTAGTCCAGCTTTACGAACTGCGGTGGAGATAGCCTTTATGGCTGTGCATATAGCGTTGAGAAGCGTTGTCAGCTCTCCCGTGCCTTTTGCTTTCCTTCCCTGCTCCAAGAAAAACCGAGTCAGGGTGACTACATTCGTGTCGAAGGTCCCTCGTTCTGACATTGCTGCGGGTGGCTTCAACACCAACGATCTCGGGTGAACTTTAGGAGGAAATGTTCTTAAATGTCTGCAACGCGGAACATCGGTGAGAGAGTTGTAGGATCGGATGGGCCAATCCGAAAAGCCCGCTGAAAAGAGGTGTGGCTGCCTTACAATGCTGCGGGCTTTGCACAATGTTGTCTGAAACCAGTGATGAAGTGATAATGTTTCCAAAGGAAGGATGTGACTGAAATAATGGAACCTCTCATGCCTGAAATCATACCGAGTCCAACGATTGCGAGAGCAGCTTGTTCAGGCCCTACTTAATCATAAGATAGGCCTATTCAGCGGTTTGAGAAGGGGAGAATATGTAGAGATAAGAAACACTGTGTCCAAGATTGTGTTTATTCACATTGGTCGTATTCTTAAAGAGTTTCCCTTGTGGATAGAAGATAAACTTCTAGATGCCAGGTTCGGGACACCTGGGTGTCACAAGATGCGTTTAGAGGCGCAATAGGCTACGATGTTTCACAACATTTATTATATTTAATAAATGTGCATACATTTGTTGTAGGTTTTAAATTGTGTTTATGGTTGTTTATGTTTATGATATTATTATATGAAACTAAATTGGGTCCTTTTGAGGCAATGGGACATAAACATCTACTGGTTTAACAAATTAATCTAGTAGCCTAAGAGCTACGGCCGTGGTAAAGGGTTTGTGATCCTTTAAAAAGAGGCCCACAATAGGCTACTAAAATCATAATGTTAGCAAAAAAGACATTAAATGGTAAAAACAATATGTGAACAGCTTGTTCCCCTGTGTTTCAGTTGCGGTGACAGTGAGAAGGGTAAAATTGGTTTTATATTGGACATTCGAAATCTGCGCGTCAATATCTTTTTAAATACAACACAAAGAGCAAAACTATTGGCATAATATTGTTAATCTCACTGAACAGAGAAAGCTGGATGCGTTCTTCTTATCAATCTGTCCTGTCAAACGCCTCCTTGTAAACGTGTAAAAAGGTGAAGAACGCGAGCGCTGGACAATAAGGGACCATAACAAATTGCTTAGTGAGTAAATTTAAAACGAAATATCTCTTCGTCAAAACGTTCTAGAGCCGTACAATATATTGTAATGGCTTTACTATGAAGAAGTTATAATAGGCTACAAAACTATTAGAAAAGTGTGAAAAAATAATAACGAAGCAATGATTGTAGTCCTAGTGTATACAACTCTTGGATTTCCAAAATATCATTCACTCTATTTTTCGTGATTTGAATGAGTCAGGAGGGGTCTGAAATAATTTTCCTGGCCTAAGTAAGATTTTCCTTTTTAATCGTTTGGAAGGGAATGTTGGTGTTTTACCCCCATCACATTTAATTCTGTCTAAAACAGTTTATTTTTTTAAATGTTCAAATCAAAGATGATACACAAGTCTTAAAATTATAGTTGTTGCGCTTATTGGCTGTATCATCATTTTGAAAATATAAATGGTCATTTATAACATATGTTTTATATTTACAGTTATAAATGACACATTCATCTCAACTCAACAAAACCCCTCATGACCCAGGATATGGGTCTGAAAATATGGTCTAAACGTATATACTGAAAGGCAACAAACATAGTAATAGTAAACATTTATCAAGCAATTGAACATTAATCGGAATAATACAAAAATCACAAAATCTTTAAACGTTTCAAGTCAATACAAATCTATAATAATAAGGTTATTTTGCATATAACAGTTTTAGTTGGATCAAGAGAGGGCTCTTTATCACTAGGCATAGTTGGAGAAATCTCTTCGATGCTATGGAATATCAGATTAAAAAAAAGTTGTAGTAAATTAAGGAAAGGGACTGGAATGTCACCGGTATGTGTAGAATATATCACATAGGCCTATGTGTGTAGGCCTTTATCATGCAGATACAATTATTGCCATTATAAATCATCCACTCTCCTCAACAGTGTACCTTGTCGACGGTCCCTAAATGCGCGTCTATCTTCGGGAAAGCCAGAGAGACTATAGCCAATTCAAACAAACCAGTCGATGTAGCTGACTCGTTGTGTTTCAGCGGTTCGGAATCCGTTGTCGGTGTGTTTTTTTGCACGTTTTGATCGTGAGTTTTTGAAGCCGGAAAATCCGAATGTGCGAATGTGAAACTAATTTTACTTAAGTATGAGATGTCCTACGTTTAGTTGTAGCCGAACACAAATTTTCACAATCTCACAAACAGATTTTTTTAAATCGGAGTTTCCTTACAATAAATAGGCTATAGGCCCTACATGCACACACCACACTCCGTCCTGCGTAAATGCGAAACATCTAGGGGAAACCTAATTCCAACATTTTCCCAACGTATTTTGGGCCAGCTTCATCTGTCTGATATTTCTCCAAGTCGATGTTTAAAGCTTTTGCATAATTGTTAACACGTGTGAAAATGTGACCATTGTTGTCCACTACAAAACTACCAAAAGTAGACTACTGCATTAAAATGACATTAGCTATAATCGATAGGCCTACATGTAGTGCATTTCATTTTGGGGCAACGTCTCCCTCTACAGTTAACTAAAACCAGAGCCAAAATATTTGGCCCGGTCCGTTCCACTGAACTTCACTTTTTGGAAATTGTATGTAGTATGGGCCAGGTAGGTCGACCCGTGTGCAATTAAATGGAAGGCGTAGCTCGTGTTTTGTACACGTGTAATCAACCAAAGGCGCCGTTCTCTAGAGAAACCACACGGTGTCGCTCTTTGTCAGTTTACTCGATTTGAGGCTCACGGGTAGCCAAAACAAAACTGCCATAGAACAATCCAAATATTTATATATACGTGTATTATATAGGCCTACTTATAGCTTCGAATTATCATCTGACCATGCCATTTATTTACCTCATTATACAAAAACAATATAATTCAGTTAACTAAATTATGACCCTCGGTGTAGGCTTTTGACAACTCGGGTGACAATGAATTACCTCGTTATAATCTAAGTCCCCGGTTGATAAAATGGGACTGCATAGGCAGTCAAATCATAGTTAGGCTTGCGTATAAAATAAGGTAGGAAGCCAGGTAAGGCAGGCCTACTGTAGATCTACACACCTGTGCGTGCACTGACCTTCATAATGGGTGGAACGCCACTCGTCGGGCTCCCAGTGCGCATGAGCGCGGGGCGAGAACTACAAAGGGGCTGGCGGCGAGGTAGACGGCGAAGTCGGCGTCTGAAGTCTACAGAAGCGAGTTTGGTTAAAACAGCAGCAGTTTATGTAACGATTGTTTTGGTCAAAGCCATAGCCCGCACGTGATTAATCAGTGGATGCGTCTCGTTGGAGCCCAGAAGGAGCCGGTTTGGCCGGGGAAACACGTCGGTAAGTTCAGTGTGATCGCAGCGAGACTGTTGCTGTTAGGAATATTCGTTTTAGACCAGATGTCGTCAAAGCGAATATCCATCTCTTAATCATTGAGAGAGAGAGAGAGAGAGAGAGAGATATATAATTTCCCAGATGGCACGTTTCTCTTGGACGACGCGCT
>JAODLI010074884.1:0-12754 GCA_027575585.1 Percopsis omiscomaycus | reverse complement strand
CTGGCAAGGAATTTTTAGGTTAAGTTAGGAGCTCTCTGAGAGGATTCTCAGAATCTTTAGGGATACGGGCCCTGGTCAACAATTACTTATCCTACCCTACAGACTTACCATTTAGGCTATACAACAACTTATAGTATACTGTATATCATCATACAATATATATATGTAACTCTGACGAGATGAGACAGCCTCTATTTGCATAGAGCATTTAATTTAAAAAGGACAGCAATACATTAAAGATGTTTACACTACTACAATGATGTTCCCTTTTTTCTTTTTTTAAATACGATACATTGTTTCTCAGCATCACCAATTTCACATTATATTCAGAATATTTACCTTCCAAAAGTTAATCAGAAAAATTGTAAAATAAAATAAAATAGCAGACCTCTATAGACGATAGACCTAGTTGTGCAAATAAACATACAAACAAATATTAAAGAAGTTTCCTTCAAGAATTATCTCTCGGGAATGTTAGGTAACATGTCGTTTCTCCTCACACTTGCGATATTAAGTCTTTAAAAGTAAACAAATCAAATATCAAGCAAACAGATTTGAGTGTTTTAGGTGTTAATATACATTCATCTCAATAACTTGATTGAGTCTTAGTAGGAATGTCACTTTCAGTGTCTTCTGGTAAGTTATGAAACGTCTATGCTTACCAGAGTTTAAAGATGGAAGAGGATAAAGATGGACCCGTGTAACATAGACTGGTGCTTTGAGTTAATTTGGCAAATTGGGCCTTTTAGACATCTGTCTGGGTGTAATTGATGTCTCCATGACTCTCTCATGTCAGTTTTGTTAGGCTTTTTTTGTTTAATGACTGGTATAATGGCGCTGATATCCGCAACGGACTGCCCAAATTCAACCTTAGAAGTGGTTGAATCAGCCAAATTCACTCAAAAATCCCATCTGCGTTTACAGGGGCTTTAACAATTGACTGTTTAAAACATTCCTAGTGCCTTTCACAACACACACACACTTCTATAAGTAATGAACCTGAAAAAAGATGGTACGGCAAAGTTCAGGAAAGAACATTTCCATTTTCTTTCCCTCTCTCACGCTCTCCTCACCCTCTCTCTCTCTCACCACACACACACACACACACAGTGAAATGCGTAGCTACAGAAAAACAGTATTAGTTTAAAAACAAAAGAAAACAACACGTGAATTAAAAAATTTTTTAAAAGTCCACCAGAACCTGAAGCCAAGCCATTTCATTTTACTGCACCAACGGTATATGACCATAATGTTCTGAGGCATCAGATTAAAATGTATCCACAGAAACTTACCTACACCAACTTTGTTTTGTATAATATACTGGATGGATACACAGAACATAGTAACATGTTTGTGTGGAAGCAAAGCCAAAAGAGAGGTTCCTCATTTCACATGAATCAACCATTCAGACATGCTGAAAGCCTCCTCTTCAGGCATTACTGAGCACATTTCTAAGTACTAGTTTAAATAAGGCTGATCGTCACACTGTACCAAGCATATTCTGACTATTCATTTACAATTAGAATTATCTTCGGGTGCAAATAACTTATTTTACCAATGCCATGCATTTTTAGGAATTGTAATTTGGGCATGCATTACTTAATGTGGCCAAATTTGTCTGTGGAGATCTCTAAATGTGTAAGAGGATTTAGGACCAGCAATATATTATTTACAATGGCAAGAGCAGCTTTTATAAAAAGGAAAAAAACTGGCATTTAGTACTGGCCAATATTAGGGAAATAAAATGGTTAGATAAGGCATATGTGTGCAACTAACACTGCAGTATTCTGTGAGCACAGCAGTCAGAAACAGAACAGTCAAGTGATGAGACAAAATGATATAAAAACAGAAGTGCGCACACACACACACATTCACACACACGGAGTAGTACACAGTTATCAGATGTATTTAGTGGTAGTCTGTCCTCAAACTCACAAGAAGTGCACCTTCTTGTGAGTATACACTTTGTATAATCAATATCTCAAACCTTCACCCTGACAAGAATAGCACGAATGAGCCAACAAAGTCAAACCAGATGCTACAGAGGGTCCCGTGAGGTTCAGTCCATTGACCAAAGACTGGACCCCCCCCGGCGAGGGAGGCGGTCGAGCCGGAGTCTCTGCTCCAGCAACGGGTAGTGTTTGAAGGCCCACGTGTCCTGTGCACGGGTCACGTACGCACTGTGGGTAATGGCCGTTGGCTCGGACGGGTCCCACCTTCACTCACTTCACTTCACTTCCTCCCACCCTCAGTGCAATGCTGGAACTGGGCAAAGCTGAGGAACACTTGCTCAAGGGATATTTGGCTGACACAGTAGTCTTCGATACTGTACTTCTCTTTAGCTGCCTCCAGAGTACCAAACACCTGCGTAGGAGTGGGGGATTGGATAGAATCAGTAACACAAAAACATTAACATTTGAAGATACAACGGTAAAAGTCTGTCAGTTACCTGTGCCCAGTTGAGGCTCTTGTCAGTCAAGTGATAGTGAACCATGCCTTGGTGCTCGTCCTTTAGTAGACTTCCTGTGGTGGGAGGAAGGACATATAGTTAGGTGTGCTTTCATTTCTCTTCTTATGCACTCAAAGCGTGCATAGCGAGCTGTTTTTTTTAAACACATGACAAACATGAACTTGAATCAAGTGAAATGCATGATAATTCGGCTTGTACCTGGGAAGGTGCTTTCGATGAAGCCTTTAAAGTGCTGCAATTCATTGCTTCTGTCCTCCAAATCGGCTTCTATGTGCAATTTAGCCAGTAAAGTGTAGCCGCTGCCAAACTTGCTCTTGAGGTGTTGCGGGCTACCTAGACACTTGAACTGACCGTTGACCATCACAGCCAGCCGGGTGCACAGGGCCTCACACTCCTCCATACTGCACGAGGAACAAACCAGGAGATAAATGAAGACACCAGAGGACACATCATACTAGCTTTTCCAAGGCCATATGAAATGGCCTGCTGTGGATGTATTTCCTCTTGAAACAGGAAGTTAGGGCAAGACATGTTGAGTGGATGGACATGTATTTACAATCAAATGCTTCCAAAGAAGTGGTACCAAAGAAGGGCAATATCAGTAAAGGCCAAAGTATATTACCAAACGCTTGGCCTCTTCAAAGTACTACCCTTCTCCTCTTGCGGACAAGTTTCAGCACGCAAGCTTAACGCACTACCGCTGTATTTTGATACGGGTGCATGACAAAATGTACGTCACACGGAGTGTTCTGCATTCATGCTTAGTATACTTTGTCCTTTGTTTCTAGGGTCTTTAAAAGTTGTGTGAATTAGGATTTTTTTCTCTCCTACAGGCCAGAGAACCAGGCCAGATCGTCACTAACAGTAATCAGCTAAGGGAACTCAAAACACCTGTATGTTTGCATGGGGACCAATTATTTTAAGAAATGCCAATCAAAAATCAATGTTGTAATGCTCAACACATGCTGTAGGTGTGTTGAGTCAAGTCCCCACTAAGCTAGTGGGCAGTATAGAAATCTCACCTATGGGAGGTTATTATTATGGCTTTGCCAGCTTCTCTTGTCCGTGTAACAGCATCCCAAAGCAGCCTTCTGGCCACAGGGTCCATCCCAGTAGACGGTTCATCCAGGAATATGACTGGGGGTCCGCCAATCAGAGCTATACCTGCACTTAGCTTTCTCTTGTTGCCCCCACTGTGAAAATATGTGGATTTACACATAATATATGCATACACATATGAGAAAAGGCTGGGATCTGCATCTGCATGCATGCCCGTGCCTACCTGTAGCTCCGGACCAGTTTATCAGCGTGAGGTTCCAGTAGCAGCGACCTCAGAACATTCTCCACGCAGCCAGAGACGTACTTCTCAGGTATTCCTCTCAACCTGGCATACATACTCAGAGTCTCTCTCCCCGTCATGTGGTCCAGCACAGCGTCAAACTGTGGACAGTAGCCGATACGTTGCTGCACCTGCAATGGACAGAATGTTCAGGTACGTTGACTATGTCACTTATGCAATAAATAAGCATTTTCCCTTAAAGCTGCGTAAAGATAATATTTGTACTTTTAAATGCAATTACTATTAGTTTGCCCATGTGAAACCAACAGCATAACACGAGAACCTTTAAATTTGCTCATAGAACGTATTTCCCGCCAGGTAGACATTGAGGAAATAAGTTGTATACTATACTGGGACACAGAAAGGGACGTTATTTAGGATGCTACGCCTCAAACAATTCCTACATTTATGTCTAAAAAAATGTCTGCTGAAATTCAAAATAAGGAAAGTGAACGACAAATAGTGCAGTTGCCCTTTATGACCAGATGGTGCCGCCAATGTCTTTCATATCAATGACATCCAAAGACACATGAATGCAAAGAAAGCAGGCAGAATGGAATTAGACTCTCTCCGTCTTTCTCCCACCTTCTTGATGTCCCTTAAAATGCTGTATCCATCAATGTAGGCGTCCCCAGAAGTGACGCTCTCGTCCCCAGTGAGCATCTTAAAAGTGGTGGTCTTCCCAGCTCCATTAAAGCCCAGGAGGCCAAAACACTCTCCTTTGCCTACAGCGAGAGACAGCCTGTCCACGGCCAGAAGGGTTTCACCGCTGCTGTACACCTGTGAAACACAGGTTATACGAGACCGTTTCCCCACAAACCACACACTGTTGCAGAGTATTTACCTCACACTTCATACATACAGACATAAAAACATGCAGCCACATGCATACAATGAAGAAGAAAAAGGATGCATTGTGTACCTTGGATAGTTCCTGCAGAATGAGGGGGCTACCAACCATGGACTCTACCACTGGCTGACACTCCAAAACCCTCTTCCTCTCCTCGGCCACGTCTCTGTCCTCCGGAAGCAGCGCTGCATCTTCAATTAGAGGTAGCTGCCGTGTGAAGACACACACACAAACACTGAGTAAACAGTTTAGAATACTCAATCAAAGCTGGGGGTGATGTAATCCACCCTCTAGTGGCCATAGTGATATACAGAACATGTAGAGATTTAAAGACTAAAGTTAAAGCGAAGCTTATCGCTATGTTCCCAAATTTGAAAAGCCGACATCATTAGCATACATAAATATAGCATACGATATACATTTTTTTTCAATATAAGCAATTCTTTCAGATAAATACATCTCCAGGTTGGTACTTTTCTATCTATTTTACACAGATACAAATAAGTCTTGTTTCATATTCGATCATCTCTGAGACAACTCTCTCTGTACCCGTTTGTGTCTTCTGCCCAGGGACCCAAGGAAACGCTTCAGAGTGCGGACACATTGCAGTTCGATGACAAAGAGCAGAGCAATGAAGACTACCCCCTGCACCGACATGGCCACCAGGAAGCGCCCCACACCGGGCTCTGCCATCGAGAAGTAGTTCTCCTGGTATGTGATGTCTACAGGAGACCGATATTTGTATGTGGTTTTGATAACCTCAACGTCATCTGTGCTGTCGCCAAACAGCACCGTTTTAAGTAATGCTTTATATCATCAGTAAAGTGAGGTTGTGCTAGGCACCAACATTTTAATGGGTTGAACCAATCATTTAATATGATGATGCCAACTAAATTAAGGCACGTGTCATGGAACAGTTATTGTTCAGTTAGCCAATTTCAGACTGCAACATTTAGCACTTCTATGCCCAAAAGAAAGATTTTCAGAGTAGCACTCACTGAGTATCTTGCAGATGGTCCCAGCCATGTGGTTGGATGTGCAGAAGCTGATAAATTCATAGTTCTGGTAGAACTGGCTGAAGGACATCCCCAGACAGTAGTTAGGGAAGATCAGAAACACCTTGTCCAGCAGATGTGAAAGGTCCCTTAGCCTCAATTCTGGAAGAATAGATGGAAAGCAAAATGTACAAAAGAAAACATTTAATTAGTGAGAAGTGAATCAATAGAGTGAAAACAGAGAACAAAACAAAGCAAATTACAGCGAGTGCGATTACAAGTATTAGGGAGCAGGTAGGGGTTAGGCATCTTGCTCAAAGGATGCTTATAGGGAGGCCGGGCTTGCTGGGGATCAAACCCAAAACCTTTCGGTTGGGAGTCAACCACCATAATCACTAGACTATCCTGCCCCTTACAATGGTGTACAATCAACAAAGGCATGTCACTTTTTTTAAATAATGATTGACATTTTATATTCATCGTTGTGGGCGGACATTGGGCATGGTGAACACCGCTAACTGCCCACATCGTGTCAAATTCTCAATATAATCCATCAAAGTACAGAATGTGCAGCCTGGTTAAAACATGCTGATTTTGCACTCTCCGCCTCTACGATTTGCTTCACTTTTTAGTCTGGGAACTTTCAATTAAAAACTGTCAGCTAGGTGGTGCCAATAGTTGTCAATCAAATCATTAGCAGACGACTGGAGCACCAATCAGAACAAGACACACACGGGGATGATTTTCCAAACACAGGCACCTAATTGGTGCCAGCACTAACTGAACTAAAACAGGCTTACATATGTCGAGCGCCCCCTCTCACCTGGGATAGTCATGATGGTGATGGCCAGGAAGGTGGCGGTGCCAGAGATGATGTTGAAGATGGTGAGGCGCGTGTAGGCGGAGGCAGCGGTGGAGAACAGGAAGCTGAGCAGGTACATGAGAGGCACCACGGCCCAGCCGTACAGTAGCAGCATCAGCAGCACATCTACCAGGTGGCTGTCGTCTACAAAGGCCTTCACCGCAAACGCCTGGAACACCACCTAAGAGAGGGAACCAGGGTGGTGTGAAAGGGTGGTGAGATAGTGAAGGGTGGGAAGGGAGCATTAGATAATAGTCGATGTCAGTGTGGCGTTTGCACCAGTTTAGCTACAAAAGTACATGGAGAGAAACATGAGCTAGATTCCTTAGATCTGTGGTTCTCAACTAGTCTAACCTCAGGACCCACATTTGTCCTTGGTCATTAAGTCACGACCCAAAGATAATTTCCAAACCATTATATATGCTCCATCTATATGCACTGTTCAAACCACCTACACACCTTTCAGAATAAAAGTGCACCATCGGAAATTCGGTAAACTTAAAAGTTAAAAGTTACGAATTTTGACGGAGACAAAGCACATGTCCGCAACCCACTCCACACCAGCATGAGACCCTCATTTGGGTCGGGACCCACCAGTTGAGAAACACTGCCTTAAATCCAACCCAAACGTAGTACTACACTTGCATAACCGTGCCAGTTCTGTACACTATTCTCCATGATATACAACTTCTCATTCTTGTATTTTTCCCCTGCAGCATATGAATGTGCCCTTGCGTATCGATGAAGTGATTTCTAATTGTTTTGATAACATTTTCCGTGATGCTTGGACCTGAACAAATGCTAGACTACAGCTCAGTTTATGGTTGAAATGGCTTTCTGTGAATCACTTTAAAATTCTTCCTAGTAACTATTCTAGGATTTTTAACTTAACGGAAATCCTATCTTTGTAAAAAAAAAATTTTTTATATATACAAAAAAAAACAACAACTTCCAAACGAGGAAGGGTTTCACATTGAAGGGAGAACAATTTGGAAAGCTCACTGACCAGCATGAGGAGACAGGGCAGCAGAAAGTTGACCAGGTCCCACAGCAGGGCTGAGAACCAGAAGTTGGAGAGGTAGACCCCGCTGACCTGCTGCACGTGCTTGGACTTGATGGAGCGCTCCGTCACCAGCAGCAGGGCAAAGGTGCTAGACAGGGACGCCATGCCGTACATCAGGTTGATGGCTATGGCAAACCCTGTCTGGCCTCTGAGGGGGGTGGAGGATTAGCAGAGATAAGGAGAAGATAGATGGTAAGAGATGTAATACAAGACTGCCTGATGAATGTCACACTTTCTTTGTCTTCATGTTTTGTTTTTTTAAATCACTACATTTTAAACACCATTATAGTTTTGTTTTTCTGACTTGGTAAGTTTTTTTCCAAATGACTTTTCAGAGCTGAAAATGACTTTTACCCGGTCAGAATTATATACACTATTACAGTCAACCCTCACAAATGTTTTAATCTCCTACTCACTCTCTGAGCTGGCTCTGGGCAATCTCGGACACGTTCTGGGGCATGGGGTAGTTGCCGACCTGGATGGAGGCGTTGGGTCCGGCCAGGAGTTTGAACAGGGCGTTGTCCACCATCATGAGGGCCGTGGCCGGGCTATGGTAGCCCTCGTTGTTGAAGTAGGCCGTGGCCTCAGCGAACACATTGCTACTGCCGCGGAAGGCCGCGCCCACAATGCAGTGTTCATTGAAGGCCCCGCCTTCCTCTTTCACCTGCGTCAGGATATAGTCAGTGAAGTCTAAAAGGAGAGTGAGAGTTTTGTCAGTTAATTCATAGTTCATATTAGTAACAGAAATGCACTGAATCAATATAAATTAAGAATTAATACTAAAAGGTACGTGAATCCCGGCTGTGATTTATCCGCAGACACAAAACAGCATATCAGCTAGCTTATTTAGTTCGACTAGCTTCGCTAGTTCTTAGCTTCTTCTGTTCATTTCTCCTAGGCGGAGTGATACTACTACCAGTGATAAAACCATGACAACACAGTCACAATGCGTTTCAACCAATTTAGATTATGTGGCTAACTTAATAGCATAGAAGGTATATTAGCATTCTGTGCTCTCCTCCATGATAAGGGCACACCTTATTAAGGCTTGCCACTCATCACACTCACCAGTGATGTTGACGAGCTGAGCTAGCTGGGCGGAGAGCTGGGAGCTGTAGGCCTCGGCCAGGGCAGCGGCCAGACGCCCAGCCCTGGCATCCAGGGCTACAGGGACCCTGGTGGGGCCGTAGCGGCTGAGGGCCAGCCTGAGGTGCGGAGCCAGGTTGTTGCCCGGGAGGGAGCGCGCCACAACCAGGGCCACCACAGTGAAGACTAGGGGGACCAGGAACTGAGCCACTATCACCTTCCAGTTCCTCCAGCTGTAGAGAGCCCTCTTCAGAAACATGGCGTAGAACTGCTGCAGGTATAGCCTGACCTGTGTGGGAAGGGAACATGGAGATATGCGAGCAAGATGATTACAAGATGACTACATATAATATTCCCATTTACAGTCAAGCCTTATCTAGGATAGGCTATCCAAAGGAAAATGAACTTGATGCCAAATTCAATATATTTTGTCATGTTCTGAATAGTATTTGAATATGAAAAAGAATGTAAATGTAGATAGTGATAATTTGTACTATCAGTGGTAGAATTTGCTGGCCCAATCTCACCCCGGTGTTAAGCTTAATATTGGAGCAGTCCTCGGAGATGAGCGTGCCGCTGTCCGTGAAGTCAGTCACGTCGGTCATGCCGCTGATGCTGCTGGCGTCATCCGTGGTCCAGTCGTGGGAGCGCCTCTCATGCTGGTACTGCAGTGCCGGCAGTTGGATAGCCTGGATGTCCAAACTGGAATCCACCAACTTCCCAACTCTGACAACATACAGAAATTAACTAGAGTTACTTTCTGTAACTAGAGTAACTAACCTAACCCTATCACTACTTTACAAGTCATCTAAGCAATGTTTTAAACCACTCGGTATACATAAAATGTATTATTATTTATCATCTTAAATATGTTTTAAACTAGCTCAATCTGCAATTACAAACTGAGTTGACTCTTAATAACAGAATGAGCACCTTTAAAAATGAAATCTCTGCTTTGTTATCCCGTCCTAATTCCTATTTCAATGTTTCATCGCACTTACCCTGCAAAATAGTGTAATCATCAAATCAATGTGTTTCAATGTTATATCAAGATAGATTCATTATTAAAAATATATTTTACATAAAAAGTGAAATAGTACACTTTTTTTATATTGATGTATTTCATGTTATTTTGTGCATACTCCTTCCCTCTGATTTTACAACATTTAGTACCTGCAGTCAAAGGTACTTCGAAATTGTTCCAACCCCTTTGTGATGTGATTGCCATCCAAACAAGCACAGCTAAACTGATTTTAGTGTAGCGGGAGAATAATTTTGTGCGTATTCAAGAATTTATTCCAGTCTTCTCCCATAACCATTTATCTATAGCGAAGGGGGGAAACTATAGCCATTCCGGGGATATACAATTACAATCAATGTTGCGATTCCAATCAGGGCCTCTGATGCAATAAGTACCCAGGTGGCCAATTGAACCTCTTTAGTCAAATTCACCTCGAGAGACGGCAAGCTAGTCTTTTGATGGATCACAAAGGCAACTACTTTTGGAAATCTATAACAGAAAAACAAAATCTAATCAAAAAGGAAAACCTAGAAAGAAGGACAAACAGCATGTGCTTTCAGGCAATCTGCACGTACACATTTGAGCAGACCTCCATGGTTACGGCTGTCACTCAATAGGATTTTGGTTGTTTTTCTTACTTATTACCATGACAGCTGATGAGTCATTATTGTAAGTGTATGCCCAAATTTCTGACTGGAGTTTAGCAATCAGGATAAAAACTGCAAATTGGAAATTTAAAATGCCTGTTTTACATTTTTTAATCTAGTTCAGTCATGTTTTAACTTAAGATGTTGTTGTAATATTATCTGTCCAACAGATGGCAATATAGAGGTCAGAAGTTAACCTGGCAAAACCATCCTGCTATTGCAAGCTCCCTCTATGCTTTGCTTTGCATATCAGTCTGGGATCTCTACCCAACTGACAAATGGAAACATTTGTCAGTTGGGTAGAGATCCACCATTCAGCGACCAGGTGGGTACTTCAGATGGTGCCAACAGCTATGAAGTGCCTTTTGGTTGGAAAATCATCCCCAAGTGCATCTTGTTCCGATTGATCGGTGGTCTAATTGCTTGCTTTTGATTTGATTGATCTATTGGCACCTCCTGGCTGATGGCTTTCCACACTTATGTACGGCGAGGCAAATTGCTACTTTAGCGCTCAAATGTGTTTTAGTTGGTTAGTTAATATTAGATACAGCTTGAGGAAAAAAGGCAACTGTGAATTATTTGTCATCAAGTTTCTTGTGCAAGTATGAAATAATAGGACCAGAAGAAGAAACCTTTTGGACTGTACAAAGCACAGGGGTGTTAGTCTCACAAATCATGCACAAACATGACTAAGACCACAGGGAGGTAGAAATAACTGCTGTAAACCACAGAAATTTGGCGACAAAGGGGCAAAAAGATAACCACGTTTAAGATATGACTGTGTGGATGTAGGAACAAGGCTGAATAAGGTTCAAACCTGCATGTTTTGGAAGTTTCTTTATGAAATCTCTCTTCTGTGCACAGCAGAGGCGTTGTTAGGATCTTGAAACATTGGGGGCTTAGCCAGAAATCTTTTAGATTTTGATCCGATAATTGCATAAATGAAAAATTAACGTGAGACACTGTGCTCTACCAAAAGGCTCTGGTGTTATGTCCCTACTGGTTTCACCTCATTACTACATTCGCACAACCCCCAATCACAACCCTCTACAACGTCTCTTTAGAATGATTACAATTATATGGTTTGAAAAGCTCAAGTTTGCTTCAAGCAGGATTTGATCAAGCTGTCAGAGAAGACAAAGTGCGTAACTAACTAAGCCACGGAAGGTCATGAAATTCATTGGGCTATACTAAAATTAATCGATTAAGTGATCATCCCCGTAACATTTTGTTTTGAGCTGGCTTAAAACAACTATCATTATTTTCGAGGGCTTTAATGCATGATCGGAATGAGAGATTAATAGATCTGGGGCTATTTTTTTTAAATAATTGTTTTGTAAAAAATAATAAAAATAAACATTCATGAGATCCAGGGCTATTCATAAAATTGCTATTCATTTGGGGCTGTAGCCTCAGACACCCAAGCCTAACGACGCCACTGGTACACAAGTATAATCCCAAGTGGAATTGCAGAATTATTGCAAAAACAGGCCACATTAATACATGTGATTTGGATGCCTCTTAACAAATCTTCTATTGGGGTCAAGGATAGATGAACTGTACTGCCCACAAATGCACATTTCCTTGCAAATGATCTGACCCAGTACCTGAGGAAGACCTCTTCCATAGTAGTTACTGAAGCTCCATAACTGGCAATGCCCAACTCATCTCTGTTCATCTCCAGCTCCGCAAACAGCAGCTCAAACCTAAAAAGAGCACACATGGCTGTCAACATCATTAGAAAAAGTAATCAAATGTCTACTAGGTGGATTCAATAGACTTTGAATGAGTTAGAAAGATGTACGGTATGTGGATTTTGTCCCCATTGGTCGCCAGTTAATGTGTGCTTTTTTGTTTTGTTTTTTAAACTAAAAGGTAAGCCAGGAAGAATGAAGGCACGGACATACTTCTATATATCTATATATATTTCAGAACAGCACCAATAGGAAGAAAAAAAAAGAAGAAGAACTCACACCAGATATTTTACATCTAAAATGGATTTGTGGTGTTGTCTCCAAGAGGGGATCTAGTCTTGAACGCATTGTTTTGGGGGCGAGAATACATTAAACACTAGCGTGGACGGCCTCACCGACTGGTGCTTTCCTTGGGCAGGATGTAGGAGAGCTCGGCCCCTGCGCTGCTCTCCAGCGTAGCATCCGGGACGTACATGAGCACCAGCCGGGTGATCTCAGACACATTACACAGCGCGTCCTTCACTATCACCATATGGTAGCCGGCACCTAGCAGGGGGACGCACAGAGAACAGAGCGGTTAGGCGCCATCTGTCCTTAGTCTCTCTCTCTCTCTCTCTCTCTCTCTCTCGCTCTGTTGGAAAAATATACTTTACAAATTCTTGCTGTGAGAAAGAACAGGATGCATTCTTCACAAGATCTGCACCCAGAGGTGATTGATTGTTTCTCT
>JAODLI010074883.1:0-12754 GCA_027575585.1 Percopsis omiscomaycus | reverse complement strand
GCGCAATCTGCTCCACCATCTCCTCACCCGTCTTCTCCCCCGGTTGAAGCCACCTGGTGGCGGCATCCAGCAGTTGCCGAGAAAACACGAACGGCCTGTCCCCTTCGCCAAGCCGAAGCTGCCGCAACCGTCGTCGGTGTTCCTCCCGACTCCGCCCGGTGCGGTCCAGAATCGCCCTCCGCACCGCGTCGTACTCGGCTCTGGCCCCGGCCGGCAGCCCGTGCGCTGCCTGCTGGGCTTCGCCTGATAGTAGCGGTAAAAGTCGGGCGGCTCGTTCCTCCGCCGGCCACCCACCCATCTCCGCCGCCGCCTCGAAGGCCTCCAGGAAGGCTTGCGGGTCGTCTCCCTGGCCCATCTTCGGGAGCTGCACCTGTCTCTCAGCCTCGTGAACCACAGCTCCACACGTTCCCTCTCACCTGCATCAGAGCTAAACCACGCCCACACTCCCAGTGTAGTATCAGAGATTTAAAAAAAAAAAAATCCTAGAATGCATTTTGCATTCCCCACCTGTATTTCAGCGAATCACGATGTATTCAATCAAGGGTCTTGAAGACATCGTCTGATATCCGATCACGTCGCATTTGAAAAAAGGGAGGTACGTGCAAATGTTGCATCCGGTTGTAATGGGTTAAACACATTTTGCAGCCATTAGAGAAAACAATGATATTTTGGTTTTCAAACACAAGGACGCAAGCAACCCCTCCCGCACCTGAAAACTCAGCAGGAAACAGTGGCGCCCCAGAGCATGTGCAATTAGTCTCGCTCACCCACAGCTCGCTCCCCGCCCTCCCTGAAATTCCCCCCAACCCACAGTTTTCAAACAAATCAAGTCAGTTTGCAGTAGAAAATCGGGGCGACATGTTTTGGGGACGCTATATACAGTGGGACAAAATGCCAGATTGTCCCTTTAACAAACAACTTATTTGATCACATCAATGCATTGAGAAAGAAAGACATTTTGACAGGGGAAAGATATTGGTTTCACCTTGGGAAGGCAGGGGGCAGGCGAGGATAGGAGCTGGTCAACATCATATTTCAGAGGCTCTCGACACACGGGACAGACAACCAACAGCTCCTGCAGGAGGGGGAATGTACCAATTCAGTAGTTAATGGTGTAGTAGTAGTAGTAGTAGTGTCTGAGAATCTTCAGCAATACACTCCCTGCAGTAACAGCGTTTCCCCATTGTTAACTTAAACTATGGCAGCAGACAGTCCAATTTGTTCTGCCATAGTCTCCTAATGAACCGTCAGAACCAAACTCATAATAACTTCTAAGATCTCTAAAGCCGGTTGGACACTGCACACGGAGCATGTTCATGGCACACAAGTGCCAAGTGGAGTGCCGGTTTTATCCACCCCGCACCCGTAATTTGCTTATGATATACGTTGTAATTCATTCATTCATTTGTAATGGCTCAGGATCCATAAGGCCTAGAGACATGAAACCAGCATTTTTACTCATCGAATACACCTCAACAATGTGCACCCATTTTTATTTTATTTACCCTCTAGGGGGGGACCTCGGACCCCCCCTAAGAGGGTAGGCTAGGCTAATGTTTAGATATATACCCAATTTGTCATTATTGCCTTTAAATATTGTGTGATATCAGCTATCTTTATGGCTTGTCACGTTTCACATTCATATGATCCCATATGCCACTGAGATCAACAACAATCTGCTTCATGTTTGCCAATGTGTCTTGTGCGATGTCACAACAGCAGTTGTTTATTAGACATGCGCTAGCAACTGTGTTCAGTTCTTCTCAATCCCAGACTGATTCTACACAAATTCTTCTTGCGCAGTAGAAACAGATTTACACATCCAGGTCACAGCTGTACTGGTTAGCAATAGTTAGTGGATGTCATACTGTCTGACCTGAGAGTTTCTCCCTTCTCTGGTCTTGTCTTCTTCAAGCTCCTTCTCCTGCAGGCGGAGCTCCTGCTCCGTGTGGGTGACATAGCGTCCCAGGCAGTGAGAGTGGAAGTAGTGGTAGCAGCTGGTCTTTGTGAAGGATTCATCCTCCTGGACACAGAAGCACATGGACGGACACACACACTTGTGGAGTAGACTAGTATTTTCAAAAGGTATGAACCACTAGGGAACCCAAGTCTCACCCTTACTACTTTCATTGCCAATTCAATTTGAATACCTCACTATTTTTGATAAAATTGCACTTTCCATGAGTTCCTGCAAAGCAAACATGGCATCATGCCGGCTGTGTACCTTCATTGTCATTGAAATCATATACGTCAACATATTGAAGATCTGAAATGGTGAAAACTTCTAAATAAAGGCAAGTATTTACCTTAAACGCATAAAGGCAGATTACACAGTTGCCATGAGGAATATTACTCTCAGTGAGAATCTCTTTAGCTTTCTGGGGAGGAAAATGAGACAACAGAAGATTTAATTTAACATTTAAATAAACATAACATTTTTCTGTAAAACAAATATTACACCAATACTGAGCAAACCTCAATGAGCTGATACAACACTGGTGAGCCAAGCCAGGCCTCTGCCTCCATCTGCAGAGACTTCTGGATGCTGAGAAACAGATAGACAGCAACGGTTTAAGGTACTTTTGAATCCAATTTACAAGCTACAATCCTCTGTATCTGGAGTTACCTAGGTACCCTACTCTCCCTACATCTCTAATAGTCTCACACCTTCTCTACATCCATGTGCACTTTTATGCAGTTTTTACTCCAAACAAACAGTGAGCTGGGGAAGAAATTTAGGCTTCTGTTTGCAAACCTTTAAATATATACACCAGGAGAATGACAGAATGGTTCAATAGATGTCTTTACCTAAGCAGCTTGTCATCAGACAGCCCTCTGGGGTTGTGTATGGAGATGGCAGGAGAAGTCCAGGGGTACTGAGGACACACAAAACCAAACATTGCTGGGCTGTACCAGAATTGACACTTGACCACACAGTGTCTGACTATTTGTAGCAGTGAAGTGAAAAGGGTTTAAATTTACAGCAGTTAGCAGTTGCTTTAATCAAAAGCTACTTACATTTGTCAATAACATACACTAGGGGTGAAACGGTACACGTATTCATACTGTACCGTTTCGGTACAGGACTTCCGGTACGTTGCACATGTGTACCAATGCAATCTTTAGCAGCAGTTAACAGTAGGCTTGTTTTATGTGCGGAACATGCTTCAAATCAGAGTTCCCACACGAACATATGTGGCAGACCGAAAGTTTGTTTAGTCTCCGCCTCACACACACACACTGCTTGAACCCAGCCTCTGGCTAGTGAACGTCATCGGGGGCCAGTGCGAATGAGAAACCAGAGCTTGAAGACCTCCCTTATGGTCTCCTGTTTGGGAACACTTCGGTTTCCCGGTGCAGCACCGTGCGAATATAACTGCTACAAGGAAAAAGATGAGTATCTTGCTGGTAGTTCAGATCAGGCCATAGCAATAACAAATGGCATTGGCGTTTTTACAGCAGCGGCTCTACGACCATATTCAGTTGTTGAAAACACAGGATTCAAACACATGTTGAAGGTGGCTGAGCCCCGGTATGAAATTCCTTCTCGCCCGCATTTCAGTCTGAAAGTATTTGAGACTAATTTTATTTATTGGAGAACTTTTATGTTTTATTCCATTCCAGATATAGAGAGATAGATATATAGAAATAGATAGCTATCTATCTATCTATCGATATAGAGGTCATTTCATTTTTTATTTAAACCAAGCAGGCATTTCATTTAAAATTGTGTTTAAAAAACTGATGTTTACAACCGTTAATAATATAAATAACGACAATCAATTTTATGTTTTACATGTCTTCCCCCTTACTGTACCGAACTTGACCTGAACCGTGACCTAAAAAACGTGAATTTTGTGTACACCCCTAACATACACCAGTCATTGTAAATAAACATCCTGAATAATGAAATCAGCTGTCATAAAGGGCTAACTAAGTTCCTAACATATCATACTATTCTATATTAACATATCATTAAGTAAAAACAAATAAAGGGCTAATAGCTTATACAAATTTGAAGCTTAAAGATTCTAAAGGAATATCAGAGCAGAGCAGAAAAGGGTTATTTAGACAGAGACATTTTAACAGACATAGGAGAGAAGGCGGTGATGAAGAAGGTGATGTTAATAGTAAAATCTGAATTTCCAGCACTATAATATATTGTCCTTAGATAAATGAGCGAGAAACCAAATTGGATGGAATTAATACCAAATAAAAAAGATACTCATGTATTCTAAATTAGGACACTGAAGAGTAAATCAAGTACATTTGTAAAAAGGGAGACAAAATCAAATCGCTTCCTGCATTTCAGTCACAGACTCTTAATGCACTCAATGTCCTACTGGAATAAAAGAGGGTAGGGTAATGTGTGGAGCCTACCTGTTGATCTAGGGTCAATGTCAGCGCAAGTCGTACAAACTGGGACACACAGTCCTCAGCGGTGGAGGGGTAGAGGACGAGACTGACCTCCCAGCCCCTGGGAGGAACACGGGTGTATATAAGGTTATTGTGCTTGAAACACTGCTATGCCTCTGACACCTTAAAAGCTGCTGCTAAAATGCCACAGTGAGGCTGCAGTGAAGTGAGTCGGCAACTTCAGGTTCCTGGGTGTAAACATTAAGGTGTAGGAATAAGGCCCTGATCATTATGGAGCAGAGCCACCCTAGTCCAACTGCTCACCCTTTACCGTTTGGTTAAGGGTAAAGAAGCTTGCACACCAGAACCAGCAGGTTCCGACTTTCTTCTTGCAAGCCCTGTTGAACAGCTGACAGAGCTAAACTGTTGCAACTTTAATAGTCACCTTATCCTGTTAGACTTTTTATCATGTGTATTGTACACTGCTCAAAATTGGGAAAGGGAACATGGAATCATGGTATAACACCAAGTCAATTCAACTGCAGGGATATCAATCTGTCGACTGTGAATCAATGTCACCCATTTTGGTGCAAGTGAAAACACCCAAAAAGGGAATCTTTTGCAGGTGGTGGCCACAGACAATTGCTCTCTCCTTATCCTTCCTGACTGATTCTTCTCTAGTTCTGCGTTTTTCTAGTGTCATTGTCGCTACTGGTGGCATGAGGCGGTACCTGCAGCCCATTCGGGTTGCACAGGCAGTCCGCCATTGGTGCCCTGTTCTCTTCACGACAGCACATGCCATCCTGGAGGAGCTGGACTGCCTGTCAAAGGAGAGTTCGGCTTGGTGGTTTCTCCCTGTCCCCGGCCAGCTCCAAGAAGATTGTTTTCCCTTAATTTTTTTGAGCAGTTTATATATATTCTATTTTATTTAAATCTGGTATATTTTGTTTTGCTTTTGTCTGCAAAGCCAAGTGTGTACTAGTCTATGACCCAAGCATTCTATTACCATTCACTGCTACTGCTCTGTTTGTGTATTGGATAAATAAACTTGGAAACTTTAAATCATGAAGTTCAATACTGAGGAGTTATGTTGACGTTAATCTATGAGTGCGTTACATTCGTGTAAATTCTGATGGTCGATATTGGGGCATCGATTAGAAGTGTAATTAGATTGAGTAGCACATCTCACCCGTCTTCTCGCCTGGTGACCTGCAGCTCGTCCAGGTAGATAGACTGTAGCACTTCAATTTCAGACAACACTCTGCAAAGGGGGCGGAATTTTTTTTTAAACCCAAAACAGTACAGCTTTTTACGATGATCTGTGTTGTTGATTGCGACTCCGCTAACAAAGTAACTGCCCGTGTCTTGGCTTTTGCTGTTTCGCAAACTGCAAATCAGACCTGCGTACAGATATTGGGTACAATAATAACTTGGACTAGGTTAAAAGGATGATTTAGTAACAACAGTAACAACTCACTCGCACTGCGTAGCCATGATGTTGTCACAATAGCAGACCTTACTGGAACCAGGGATGTATCAAGAACGTAACGGAGCCCCTATTATATAGTTTTCTGTCCGGTTGAAGGGAACAAGACGTCTTCTTCTTCTGGCTTTTTATGGCAGCCGGTATCCTCAAGGTTGCACTACTGCCATCATGTGGTTATGACTCACACTCAGGTTTACTAATTTATATTTATATTTTTATTTAAAGCTGCCTTGAGATTAGTGTTGCTAACTCTCGCGAGACAAATAAGCAAACCGCAGCTTCAAAAGCAAGCCCAAGCCTGTTACGGCCTCTATGTAAACAGACTCAATATATAAGCCTGCAACATATTAAACTGAAAACGCGGAATTTGAAAAGCAAAAACAGAATTTATTTTACAAAAAATAATAATATATAATATATAATATATATAAATGTAGCCGGGTGGTGAATTTGTTGTAACACTCACGTGTATTTCTTTTTACATACAGTACTTATGTTTTTGTTCTAAACATGAAAGAAATGTGCATATGTTTGTTTGCTGCTAGAAGGTAAATTTTTTTGTTAATTATGTCAGCCACTAGGTGGCGGCGTGACGCACCAAGGAGTTGCGCGGTACTTCTTCGGTGTTCTCTTTTTCATTCGGGTCGATCAGGGAAACAGCACGGCAGAAAATGTTGGAGTACATCGTGTGAAATAAATAAGTAAATATGGCATAACAGGTTAAAATTATACTTGTGTTAATCTTTTAACTGGATGATCTATTGTAGATGAGATTGACTTTGGATGAACGTCGATGGATTCATGTGTAGCGGCCGACGCCAGTGTTTTCATGTGTTAGCAAGACAAGAGTAACAAGTGTGTGAAGTTGTGCGCTCCCTGGTGAAGCCGGAGTCTTTATTCTGAGAAAGTGTGTTCTAAGTAAACTGTACATTTAATAATCCTCAAGAGTGTATTGCGATTATATGATTTTATTTAGCTTTTTTTTGTCAGTGTCCTAAGCCCACTGCCGTATGTTTTGGATTATTTGGTTTTAATTATTTTGTTTTGGTCTTTCTGTAAAGCAAAAATAAATTAACCCCGCAAATTTATTGTGTCCTGTGTGGGTCTAAGTTCAGCAGGCTACAATAATATATATAATATGCCATTTGATGATATATATGTATATATACTTAAAAATACTTCTCCTCGCATACAAAGCACTTAATAACCTTGCCCCTCCATACTCCCGCCCGCTTCCTCAGGTCCGTTGATGCTAACACACGCCATCATTTGCCTAATAATAGTTTCCTCAATTATGTGATACTTTTGTGCCCTGAGTTCAATTCTTGCTCAAAGCACTTATTTTTTAGAATTAGCATGAACGGTCTCTGAGAGATTGGTTTAACCATTTCAAATTTAATGCCTAAAATCACCAGTGATGGGAAAGTAAATTTTCTACATGAATTAGTTCAAAGTTCAGTTCACACATTTTAAAATGAACTAGTTCAGTTCATAGTTCATACTTCAAAATTGATAATAATTATTATCATAATTATTTATTTCCATATTTTGCTGCGAGCAATTATTTTTCAAAATTATTGCCACAGCCCATATAGAACCACAGACGGCAATTATTTTATAAGTATTAACACTGAATCTATGCGTCAGATTTGATCTTCATATTCAATTTTGAATCCTTTTCCAACCAGGGTTTACATTGGCATTGAGGGGACAACATTTCCCCATTGTTGCTTTAACGCCGTTTATTCCCCATTGTGTATTCCATGTTTCCCTAGTGTGCCTACCTTGTTCCCTTAAGTTTCTTCCCGGCCCCTCCCTTGCTCCGCCCTGCCTTCCTTTTCTGGTCCCTGTTTCCCCAATCACTGCCCTTACCTGTTTCCTCGTTTCCCAATCACCGCCCTCACCTGTTTCCTAATCATCCCCAGTGTATTTAGTCTGTGTTCGCCCCTGTTTCTGTGCTAGTTCGTTGTTGATGTCATTACCAACAGGGGTTTCCGTCGCCTCGGGAGGCATCTGTTTCCCTTCGCCAGGACGGCTGCGGCGGGGAAAGGGAGAGACTCTGCGCTGGCTATCGGCGGAGCTCAGTGCATGGGAGGCGACCGCTGTACGGCGAGGAGGTGAGGGCTCCATATTTCCACCTGCCGGAGCTCTCCCTCCCTGGTGATATGTACAGCGATGATGACGACTGGGCAGTGTGGTAGCTCGTTGCTGGCGTGCCCTTGGCTCCCAACGTGTGGAGGGAGGATTACGGGAGCTCCTCGCGAGCGGGCACACCTATCGCTCCGGGACGGCAGAACGAGCGAGCCTTGTAGAGCGGTACACGTGGGAGCTGCTTGGTTGTCATCGCTCAGCCTTGGAACCGGCGCGGGAGGTCGTGGAAGGCCTCCCCACCTGCTGTGATGGCTCTCCAGGGACCCTGGAGGGGTTATTGGAGCAGTTTGGACGCTGGCTGAACGACGGGCGTACGGCGGAGGTCGAGTGGGGAGCGCAGCTGCTATTTCACCTGTCGGGCCGCTCGCTAAGTTGGGCGCTAGCGCTCCAGGGAGTCCTGCAAGGTCGTCCTCGCTCGTACCAGGAGTGGCTCATGCGATTACGCGCAGAGTTCGGTCTCGCTAAGGAGCGGAGGAACTCTCGCGCCCCCACCCCTGTGTCAGCGTATGCAAATGGTGAGAGTGCGTATGCGAATGGTGCGAACGGTGTGAGAGAGAGAGCGAACGGTGTGAGAGAGAGAGCAGAGGAGCTCTCACCCCCATCGTCAGTCTCCGGAGCTGCTGTCAGCTCGTCCACGCCGCTGGAGTCGTCGCCTGACCCAGCCGCTGTGAAGCCGCCGCTACAGTCCTGCCTAGGAGCTGTCGCTAGCTCGCCCGCGCCGCTGGAGCCGAAGCCCGGTCCAGCTGCCGAGGAGCTCACTCCGCCGCAGTCCTGCCCAGGTGCTGCCGCCAGCTCGCTCATGCCGCTGGAGCCGAAACCAGGTCCAGCCGCCGAGGAGCACACTTCGCCGCAGTCCTGACCAGAAACTGTCGCTAGCTCGCTCACGCCGCTGGAGCCGAAACCAGGTCCAGTCACTAAGGAGCTCATCCCGCCACAGTCCTGCCCAGGAGCTGCCACTAGCTCACTCACGCCACTGGAGCTCCTGTCTGGTCCAGTCGTTGAGGAGTTTCCTTCGTTGCAGTCCGACCCCGGAACTGTCGCCAGCTGAACTGTCGACACAAGATCCAGCCGCCGAGGAGCTCACTTCGCCACAGTCCGACCCTGGAACTGTCGCCAGCTCACTCACGCCGCTGGAACTGACACAAGGTCCAGTCGCCGAGAAGCTCACCTCACCACAGTCCGGTCCCGGAGTAGTCGCCAGCCTGCTCTCGCCGCGAAGCCCAACGCAGGGTCCCGCCGCTGGAGAGCCGCCACCGCACTCCGGCCTGGAAGTGGCCACCAGCTTGCCCATGTCGCTGGAGCCGCTGTCACACTGCCACAGTCTGGCTTCGGAGCGGTCACCAGCTTGCCCCAGCTGCTAGGGCCAACGCCTGGTCCAGCCGCTGGAAAGCCATGCTGCTGCAGGCTGTCCCCGGAGTCACAGCCGGCTCGCTGGAGCCGCTGAAGCCGTCACCTGGTCCAACCGCTGGAGAGATTACTCCACCGCAGCTCGTCCCCAGAACCACTACTAGCTCGCTCTCGCTAATGGAGCTGTTGCCTGGTCCTGTCGCTGGAGAGTCTACAACATTGGCTCAGCCTTCAGAGGGTCCCAGCTGTCACCGCCTGCCTCAGGTGTGGCCATCCGCGGGATCCAGCCACCGCTGGGATCCAGCCACAACTCTCCCGGCGTTGCACCCGCAATTCCGCCTGTGTGTTCCTCTGGCTTGCGCTTACACTCGGTCATCGTACACCGACCCTTACAGCTTCCTTGTTTTGTAGTTTTTGCCCATGCCTGGCTCCCTTTTGTTATCCTTGGTTTGGTATTTTTCCCATGCAATGTACCCCATAAAAGGCTATTTATTGCCTTTATAACATTATGTAATGTAACCTCCATGGATGGATGGAGCAACATAATTGAGTGCTTTTTAAAAAGTACCCAAGTACCATTCCATATATTTTCCAGTCAATGCCATCATTGATCACATTGTGTAATAGTTGGTGTTACTTTTAAAACCATTGTTGATAACCTGCTTATTATTCATCACGTTTATTCTAAACATTTTGATGCAATATCACATTTAAAGAACCAGCAACAGTAAACCTACTTATAATTGTACGGAACTCTTGTCTGCGTGCCAAAACAGGTTTAAGGTGAATTGCCGCTACATACTGAACGGAATGGTATTTCTGTCCTGACAGTGCATCTGTACCGAGAGTGCATGTCTGCAGCTATTGGGAGGCCTTAGCAAGGTCGTAATTATAAAATGTTTGAGTATTCACTATTTGAATATTTTGGGGGGAGGGGACTATGCTCCAAATTGTTTGGTGAAATCAAGCTGATTTGTCATAGCTAAGTTACCTGGAAAGTTCATTGGATACACACTCACCCAGCGAACAACAATGGCGCTCACGGGCGTATTCAGCTAACTTTAATGTTATATTTGTCAGAAAACCCATGTGAAGGCTCAGTAAAGTGTCAATCATTTATGTTGCACTGCATGTGAAATTCATGTAGACAGTAGTAGCTTTTATTTATTGCTTAGACTTACAGTTGTGGTCAAATGTTTACATACACTTGTAAAGAAAATGCATGTCATGGCAGTTTGAGTTTCCAATAATTACTACAACTCTTATTTCTGATGGAATAATTGGAGCTTCAAGTTATACTCAGTTGTGCTCAAGTGGATACAGATTGATGGGAATGCAACATTTCAATGTAATTAAGATTAGTTTGTAAACAATTTCCCATTTTGTTACTTCCTCAGACTACAGACCCTTGAGAGGAGCATCAGATGGGCAAGAGGGAGGATTCTCCAATTGGAGGATGCAGATGAACTTATTCCATTAGTGACAAGTTTTATTGAACTAGTGCAATCAGCTTTGTCAACTCAAGAAGGTATTGACTTTGATTCATTCAGTGAGCTATCTCTTTGTCAGTCAAACTTTATGAACCGGTAAATGCGTTCCATGGCATAATACACACAAAGGAAGAGGAAAACGGTAATGAGACCAAAAAGATTTATAGGAAATAGCTGTAGCATACAATAAAAATATTAATACATAATCCAGGATGATTAAAAACAAGTTAATGTAATTTAAAGTAGGCTATGTTTTGAGGTTGTGGTTGATAGGGCAGTTGTCACGCCTAGAGATTACACCATGCTTGTCATGTGTCCTGACTTTAGATGGCTTGACTGATAATGGTATTTGTTTAACCACATACAAACTAATGACTAGACACACCTCTAGGGAGAGACAATTGAATTAAGCTTGAATAGACTGTGCTCAAGCACAGGTGAACAAATGTTACTTTAAAATGAATGAAAGGGGATCTGCCACACCAAAGGTTGGAGTGGGGGTTCAGCCATTTTAGACCTATTAGACAGTAATTGTGTTTAAAGGTAAACTATACTTAAAAAGGCTAATACACCGCCATCAACATCTCTATAAAAAATGTATATCCCTGCACCTCCAGAACTTCACCAGTATGAGTGTAATAAAATATAGCCCTAATCATGAGAGAATGCTCCATCCTGTCTGCTGTGTCAGTTTAAATTAGCCTTTATAAAATACATGGACAGTCTTAATTTGATCTTTGAAATAGTGGCTGACAGGCATGCATATTAGTTCATATCTTGTCATGTATTCTTTTGGCAGTATTAGAGACCTCCGGGTATCAAGCCCTATTGGTCCGGACAGGTGATTTTGGACGATCCAGCTACCTAATCACTGAAGAACACCTGAGATTCCTGCTTTCATGTGGATTTGTAACTACGCAAATTGCTGAAATCCTGGATGTATCAGTCAGTACAGTTAAATGAAGATTGAGGTATGAGCAACAGTTACAAGGCTAATGTTTAAATGATTTGATTCAAAATATTGTGTTTTGTCAATTTATTAACTAGATTTTTGTTTTATAAATTACTATATGTTTAGTGAAATGCATAGACATTTTAATCTGGCAGTGGGTGTCTATAGGTCAAAGTAAAGTGGAATAATGTAAAGTTCAATATCGTAATGCATATAGGTCAGACATTACATTTGGGTGACACACTTGGTCGTTCTGAGCATGAAAACCGATGGCCATTATTCTTTGCATTCAAAACCAATAGCTTGGCTTATTGAGGAAAAACTTTCTTGAGGATAACGCCACGACCCATCTTCAATGCTCTTACTGAGTGAAGGAGGTTGTTGGCTAAGATCTCGCGATATATCGCCCCATCCATTCTCTCCTCAATACGGTGCAGTCGTCCTGTTCCCTTTGCCAAAAAGCATCCCCAAAGAATGATGCTTCCACCTCCATGCTTCACGGTTGGGATGGTGTTCTTGGGGTTGTACTCATCCTTCTTCTTCCTCCAAACACAGCTAGTGGAGTTTAGACCAAAAAGCTCTTTTTGTTTCATCAGACCACATGACCTTCTCCCATTCCTCCTCTGTATCATCCAGATGGTCATTGGCAAACTTCAGACGGGCCTGGACATGCGCTAGCTTGAGCAGGGGGTCCTTACATGTGCTGCAGCATTTTAATCCATGACAGCGTAGTGTGTTAACAATGGTTTTCTTTGAGACTGTGGTCCCAGCTCTCTTCATGTCATTGACCAGTTCCTGCCGTGTAGTTTTGGGCCGATCCCTCTCCTTCCTCATGATCATTGATGCCCCACGAGGTGAGATCTTGCATGAAGCCCCAGACCGAGGGAGATTGACAGTCATCTTGAACTTCTTCCATTTTCTAATAATTGTGCCAACAGTTGTTGCCTTCTCACCAAGCTTCTTGCCTATTGT
>JAODLI010074882.1:0-12756 GCA_027575585.1 Percopsis omiscomaycus | reverse complement strand
CTCTCTCTCTCTCTCTCTCTCTCTCTCTCTCTCTCTCTCTCTCTCACACACACACACACTCACACACACACACACACACACACACGCACACACACACACAATGTCCCTCACCCTGACAACAGGCTCGAGGAAGCTGGAATATGAAGGCTCCGCGTGGCACGAGGACTGTTTTTTGTGTCATGGATGTGACAAGCCCATCGGCGCAGAGGCCTTTATCCCTGACAAAGATTACTATTACTGTGTGCCTTGCTACGAGGGCAGATTTGCGCCTCGTTGCAGCCACTGCAAAAAGGTATGTGTCTGTTATGTTGAATTGGCTCAGTCTGTTTGTTAGTTAATTAGAATAGAGAACAAATTCAGTTTATTGCAATCCTAACAACGTTGTGCCTAACACAGACATTCAATTTAATATTTTTGTTTCATAGCGCAGGTGAAAGGATCTTTTTCATATATCTCACTATATTAAATTGTAGAAAAGCTATTGTCCAGTTACTGACCTACGGATGGTATGTACCCGACAGGCTCTGGCGAAAGGCGGTGTGACCTACCAGGGTGAAGTGTGGCACAAAGAGTGCTTTCTTTGCACGGGCTGCAAGAATCAGCTAGCCGGCCAGCCCTTCACCTCTCAGGGGGAGAGCCCTTACTGTGTTAAATGCTTCAGCAACCTCTATGCCCAGAAGTGTGCGGGCTGCAAAACACCAATCACAGGTTGGTAGTTGGGCTGGGAGACACGATATCTATTTCTCATTCATCATATCGATACTGATGTTCCAAAATTTTATATCGATGTGTTGTTACACATTCTGCAACATAACATTACACATTACAACCCAACCTAGCACAATCCTTTCCATCTTAGTTATTTTTATTAGTCCAGGAAATATGTGCTGCTTGTCAAGACATAAAAGGGGTGTTGTAGCCCACAGCTACAACTACAACGCCAATACTTCTGGAACACAAAGAGTTGGCAGTACTGCTCAAATTCTGTTGCTGAATGCCAGCAATAATATACTGTGGCCGAAGCTTCGGTATAACAAGGTGCATAGTGTTTTCATTAAAAGGTTCATGCTTATCACCTAGGTTTTGGAGATGGGAAGTATGTTTCGTTTGAAGACCGGCAGTGGCACCAACCATGTTTTAAATGCTCTCGCTGCTCCGTGTCACTGGTGGGCGCTGGGTTCTTCCCTGACCGGGACCAGATTCTCTGCACAGACTGCAACAGTGATGAATGACCAACCCCCCGCCCCCCTTCCTTGTGTCAAGTCTACATCTTAAGCTCTAAACAGTAGACTCTGCGCTATAGCGAATGTCTACATATGTTTACGGTTTTCCTGACATCAGCAGAACAGTTGAATATCAGCCGTGCACATGCACAACGCTGCATTCTGTAAACTCACATATTATGTCAGTATTTAAACACGATCTGCACTTCTGGTAGACCTAAAACACATTAAAATGTATAAATTGTTTTCATAAAAGACAGGATGGTGTATGACATCTTTTCCCTTGTTTTATACTACATGTTTTGCACTTCAAAGTAATAATAAACTATATGTGGCTATAGATGGGATAAAACATTTATTTTAAGATGAATTGTTTGTTCAAATGATGTTCCACTCTAATTTGGCTTTTACAAGTCAGTGCCAAGTAACTTTTATTTTAACATCTTTGTCTGTATGCCAATTACATTTTTTATATCTTCACTGGCAGCCTATCCTGTAAGAGTCCTTACTTACTGTGAGCAGTTCCTTTAGGTCCTTTCTTTAATATTACTTACATAATCCACATAAATATTTAGAGTTCTTAGCCCCTGGGCCGAGCTGGTATGATTGTGTTTACACAGGCTATGCCAGGGCAGTGTCCCATGTCAAAGTGAAGGAACAAAGGAAGGACCAGTTTTTTGACCCAGGTTCATACAACCAAGGTGGGTGATACAATTGTTTAGTCTGTGATTCTTTCCCTCCCTAATCCTGATGTTTACCTAAATGCCTCACATCTGGTCTTGCAAGCATTATGTTCTCATCTACTACTTCTCATCTACTATCTATTTTTCACGTCTGATTCACTATGTATCGCTGATTGATGTACCTACCGATCATTCATTAAAGCCTTTCTATTTGCAATTATTTTTGTTTTAATAATCTAGTGTCTAGGTGCAACATTTCCAGGAAAATAACATCAGCAAAGCACTGGTAGTGGCACCTTTAAAACAGCAGTGGAAAGGATAGTCAAACTAAATAATATTATAAATTCCCCTATGTACATAAACTATTTGGTTTTCAATTGATCATGACCAATTTATTACTGTAGGTAGTAGCTCCAGGGTTAGGGTTAGGTTACCCTACCCATACACTGCATTTTCTTCAAGAAATAATCTCCATGTACAGATCAAATTGTGCGTAAATCAAACATTTACACAAATGTCTGCGCCTGGAGACTAAATGACTCAACCTTGGCCTCTGTATTCTGGTAAAATCGCATCATGAGATGATGAAACGGAGAGCCATGTGGTGGTGTTATTTTGTTTTAGTGTTTCCCATGACTCTTCCTGAAATATGTTTGACCTTGTTTGCGTAGATGTAAAAGAGCAGTCTTGTTTAGTCCCAGGAGAGAGAGGAGATCCACAGTCAAAGCCAGATGAGGAGGTGGAGAAGGAAGCTCCGTTGCAAATACTGAAGATGCACATCATGGCATTTCAATAGGACTTGGGAACTGAAAGTCTCCAAGATCCAAACTCAAACTTAGGAAAAGCCGCTAAAGTAATTACATACAGGGACGTTTTTTTCTAACCACCCACAGACCGTGTTAAGACCGTCCAAGAGATCACAAGATACTTTTGGGAAGGTAAAAATATAATAGAAATTACATATATTTGATCTGTTGTATTCCTTTATTAGTTTTTTTATTTGTATATTTTTATACCCCCTGTCGCACCCCGACCACATAAAAGGAGGTGGGGCAGTTCATTGGCCAAATATTTTTAGAACCACTGAAAAATCTGATTTCATATCTTTCTTACAGTATGTTCTTACAGTCATGCAGTAACACAAAATGAGGGAGGAACTTGGGCCGAACTTTTGGCCACCAGCTTCTCAATAATATTTGATCATTTATCATTAGGAATGTTTCTTTTTTTTGTTTTTGTTTATCCAATAAAAAAACTTTGCTTCATTTTTAAATAAAACAAATATATATTCCATACTTGAACCTTGCTAGATAGACAGTTAACATTATGTTGTCAACTACAGTATACAGTATAGTACAGTATTTACAACTGATAGTCATGCTGTTGTGACTGTGACCGTGTTTGTGGCGGTTATAAAAATATGACTTATGACTGAGTCATGGACTGGAATCTAACTGGGTTCCAGTCATGTTTAACCTTGTAAGTTGACATGGGACTGGAGGTGACCAAAAATGCTGTTGTGAGAAGGTCTGTGGTTAGGAATTGAAGAATAATGCATAGTATGTCTTTTGAACCCTCTAAGGATTCAATGCACAGTGATATACTAGGAGTCACCCTAACTAAAAGTGAGGTTCTTACTACAACTTCTGAGCGAAATCTGAGCGCACTTGCTCCTTATACACCTGAACGCTGGAATGGACTCTATAGTTCTATGGATTATTTAGTAAAATTATGGGCAAAACTCCTTGCCACCAGCTCTTAATAATTTCACTTTAGGTTACTAGTACTTAGTGTTAAAATAATGGATACATTCATACTATATTTGTTGCTTATGGGCACCTGTCTTGTTAGGTTGGGAGCACTTTCCAATCACTGTACTGAAATTGATATGATTTGAAAATATCAATTTCTGGCTGATAGTCATGCAGTTGTGACCATTTATTATCAATTTCCGGAACCATTTTGGCTTCAAACAATTCCATACAGACCATGGCTTATTCATTTCCTTACCGGTTTAGAAATAAAAACCAATTGGCTGCTGACATGACTTGCTAGACTGAGTCATGGACTAGAATCTAACCTGTTTCCAGACATGTTTTTACCAGACATGGGAGGTGACCAAAAATGCTGTTACAGTGGTTAGGAATTGATGAAAAATGTATAGTATGTATTTTGAATCCAGTTAGGACACAATGTTCAATGATGCACTGAGTCACCCCAATTAAAAGTTATGTTTAGTACAACTTAAAAGTGTGGTGTCTTGGTTAAAAAGTCTGAGTGCACATATCCCTGCCATACCTGACTGGCACTCCTACCAACTCCCCTTATATTTGTCATAGGCTCAAACCATTTTATGGACAGTTGTTTCAAACACATAGCCAGTAAGTTTGGGCAGAAATCTGGGGGCACTATAACCCAATAAAGGAGCATACCTATAATTAAAAAAAGGAACTAAACCATTACATTTTCAGAGCAATACGCGTATGAGACAGATAGTGGTTGGACGAGGGGAAAATAAAACACTGTAATTGTGCTGTACATTCCGTCTGAAATATGACCCTCTGTGTGAAACCGAGGAATGCATTTTGGGGATGGATTTCTTCCTGTCAGTCTCTCCATCAAATGTGTTTGTCAGCAGTTCCACTTTGCCTGGGTGTCTCTATTCCTCCCAGCATGGCAATGCTTTGGGCTACTCCTGGTCTTGACTAATATGGCATTACCTATAGCATTAAAATGCCTGTGTTGAATTACAGCCTGGCCCCATTTAAGGAATAAAATGGAATCCAAGACACATATTCCTAGTTTTGTGACCTGCTGTGATTTGCTTTACTGCAACCTTCTGTTTCCTTAGCTACCCCATATGGGACAGAATTATGGGTTCTGCTTTAAGGGTTTAGCACCACCTAGGAAAGATTCATATACTGCATTGCAGCTGAACAGATGGACCTGATGAATGACAGCAAACATTGTGTATATAGCACTGGGCTGTCATGAACCTTCTCTTCTCATCAGTAGTCTGCTTACTATTTTCATAAACTAAACTAACACTGTGAGAACTGCCACTAGAACATGCAACAATATTATATTAATGTAAACACTCCTGTAGTTAAAATAAGACTGAAAAAACAAGTTCTGAAACTTTTCCATGATCTCATTTTTAACAAGGATGACAAAATTAGAGGGAAGTACATAAAAAAGGGATTAAAAAAAATAATGGATTGAAGTGCTTGTATGCTTTTTTAGGATATGCCTCTGCACAACCGCTCACTGGATATAGCTGCCTCATCACTTGAAAATAGACACTGAACGTGTGATTACTGTCAGACAAAACATAGTTCAATTTTAATAGTGTAATTTTACTTAATCTTGTGTAACGACTGTGTAGAGCCACAGATGTGGGTCTTTGAAGAAATAAATGACCCAAGCATGTGTGTTGTTTTTAATATAATTTTATGTAAAAGACATGAAAATAAAAAGAGGCTATGGCAATTATGAGCAACACTAACCAAAAGAAATTTCACGACAAAACTTTTCTACGATGGGAAACACTGAAATCACATAATAAATAGGTTTTTAACACTATACAATATGATGTGTTACTGTCAGTGGCCCCGATTGGGCCTTGCGTAACATGCAAGACCACTTGTGTTTATTCTGCAGGTCAAAAAAGGCATTATCACAAATGTATACAACAGTAGGTGATGGGGTATGTATTAATTAAGCGATATACACAGTACAGGCAAATAAATGACAACCACCAAAGGCATACAAAGTTCACATAATCCAGAAAGGCCCTGGTTCATCGTAGGCTTCCCGTGTATCTAGGTCCGCTGCCCTCTTCGTTAAGTTGAATAATCCTGAGGACATGGAATAATGAATGTATAACAGTAGTAATGACAAAGTGAGTACATTCAAATTACAGTATTACAGTATACAGTGAGTATTTAACTTACTGCTCTTGGTTTCTTGTTGACCTTCATGTCAAATCTGCAACAAAAGCAGGCGGTCTGAATTAGATCTAGACTTAGTGGACGGGTTTTGAATGCAACTGTGGTGGAAAGCAGCAGTGCTACGAAGACTAAAGTGACAAGCTAAAGAAACCAGCCACTTACAAGAACACTGCATTGTTCTTGCTGTTGCTCAAACCTGGAGCTTCAAGTCTTAAGATGTGTTAAGCCCCTACATTAACCAAGAATCAACTAGATACTGATAGGTATTTTGAAGTATGATTCAAGCAAGATTGGACATGCAGTATGACTTAATATCTAGCAGGCTTGAACTTAAAAGGAAACAGAAAAACACTACGTCAACATCAGCAGGCAGAGAAAAGGAAAAGACAGTGGAGCGGTAAAGACTGGGGTTGGCGGCAGGCATGGATGTAAACACCATTGGAGCAGGAAGTAAAATTGCGACTTACTCAAAGTCATAATCAAACATGGCAGAAGGGCTGGGGACGGCATTAGGGGGGAGGAAGAGAGCAGCAGTCGTTAGTACACCAGCCTGACTCTAAAGCCCTGTCTAATGGCTACCAATACTGCAGTCCAGATCTCAAGAGTCACATTGATACTGTACCTCAAAGGAAGTATAGATATGAGGTGCAAACATGTTTTGGTATGTTGTAAAAGTGATATAATATTCTAATAGAAAAGGGTTATCTTTATTAACAAGTAATACAAGAACACCATTGGGAGTGAACTTAACAGACTACTGTGTGGTTAAAAGTGTAGTGTGCAGAAGCATTGAAGATGGGTCCCTGTACCAATTAAACACTTATGAGATGTGTTCGTGTGTGTGCGCATGTGCTTCGTCCAATGATGATTTTCAGATTTGCATGCAATTATTAGCGACAAAATGTTCAGGTATTATGCATGTATACACTACATATACACTACAAATGCCCTGCATAAAACAAGAGGTTTTAAAATATACAATATTACATTTTGAACAATACCACTTTAATAATCCAAAGTTAGCCTCCGGAGACCATTCTGATCTCACAAGCATTCACATTGTTTCACCATGCTAATCAGTGCAGATCCATTCCAACGCATGCGCACCTGGTCAGAAAATGACCGGGCCAATCAATCGTGCAGTCGAGTAGTTCTGTTGATGTTTGAACACAGTTTGTGTGTGAAAATCATTACAATGTCTGATAAGTTGAAGGTTGAAGGAACAACAGTGACACCATTATAAACAATTTTGAATGAAGGGTATTTAGACTGATTAGCAAATCGGAGGAAAAGGAGAAGCAATCGAACTCAGGGTGGTCTCATGAGGCTAATCCAGAATAGGAACTAGCCATGACTTGTTGGCGCCAACCAGCAGGCTAGACCTGCAATACCTCACATCCTGTAGTTCTACCTGTGTCTGTTTTTGTTCTTCCTCTTTTTGTGGCTCCCATGGTGGCTGCCCGAGGACGAAGCTGCCTTCTGAGGCTTCAGGTCCTGCAGCGCCCCATCCGCATCCTCTGTGTCCTCCTGGCTTGGCTCGTTCTCCTGGTTCTGGAGGTCCGGCGATGTGTCGCTCTCCGTCCCACTGCCTGGCTCACCTGAGGGGCCCAGACGACAACCTCAGTCAAGTTAAAATCTGTCAAGAAAGCTATTACAGTGTTGTACATTCACATGGATTTATTAAGCAACTCACGCTTTTCATTCATGTGATCAGGTATTCCGCCAAGCGCACAGACTGCCTGTTTGAATAAATACAGAAAGCATGCAGATTACTAAGTGAATTTCTGCTTTATAGTTTATTAAGATAAAGGTTTAAATGAGAAAAACTCACTGCAACTGATGTGACCGATGACTTGCTGAACAAACGTTCTGCTTCCTTGAATTTTCTATTTCTTCTATCGGTCTTACTGTTGGAGTTCCTGTTACAAAAAAAAATGTTGTTTCAAATTTCAATAGTTTATTGATATTGTTGTCAATGTCACTGGCTCAATGAATCTGAATGAAGTCTTTTCATTACTGTGTTGCACCACGATGCTCTGAAGTTAACAAAAACTTGACATAGACTAATGCAGTTCATTATTTAAAAAAAAAAAAAGATACACACCTCATAATTGCCCTTGTGGTTGTTCTAAAAAAATTATTTTGGTTACTAGTTTCTGTGACTCTGCACCCCTCACACCTGAGCACTGTGTGGCTCTTGTTCTCTACTCTACAGCTCTCCTAGGCTCACACTACTTTCTACCCCATTAGCCACAGGCATTCTCTTTGGATTCTGGTATTGCACTACAATACAATATATACATTATGTAATACAATATCATTATATGCTAAATATTATTTCAAAGAGAAACTCATATGCACTATGGTGTTGTGCTTACTTCTGGTTAGTGAGGTATCTGTCCCATCCTCTGATGATGTTTCCATACATCTGGGTGTCTTCCAAGTAGCTCCCTTCAAATGCATAGATTTGTCTTTCTAGGTTTACCAACGTCTCCTGAAATGAAAAAGAGAACATATGTACACAGGTTACAAAACAGGTTAGTATGCTATTAACAACAACCCGCGGATATGGATGAGCCGGTTCGCCATTCATTATGTATATTATGGAATGAAAACAATACCAGCTATATCCAATTTATCTGTGCTCACAACTGGCAGGTAAAATTGCCTTTTTATCTTATAAATGGTAAATTATTGCAGTTTAAATGATAGTACTTGATCATATTTTTGTACGTTGGTGACTAATGTTAGCAAGGATGGATAGGTTGCTAGCCTAGAGCTGCCCCGCTCTGTGGAGCCAGCCCAGTGATCAAGCCCAGCTTAAACTGGAGCTAGCGTAAAGCTAATATAGCTGGCTAGCTCACAGCTATGAGCTATGCTAAAGTTAGCCAACGCAAGCTAATGCTAAATTGAGGTTGCTAGCATAGCCGCCAGAACAAGCGAACATTAGCATTAGCTTAGCAACCCGGGAGGCCTAGCTGTTATGCCCTTTCACACGCCAACGTTACCGACATTATAAAGCCTCTAATATTTGCGGAGGCGATAAACGATATAGTAGATATATAACAAAAGTTGCAATAACTTACAGCAAGTTCTTGTTTCCTTTTTACCAGTTCTGCTAGCTCCCGACGTGTGTCGGGAATCTGTGGTGGAGTCGCCTTCGCATGCATCGCCATGATGGATGGACAAGACAAAACAGCGCTTTGCGCGGTTGAAACGAAGTAGTAGCTGAATTACACTTTGAACGCTAGATGGCGCAAGAGGACCACAAAAGTACTAAATGGGATCTTTTGAACGATCTAAATCTCTGTTACTGTTTTTTACCATGTCATAGCAACACATACCTGCAGTGGAGTAGAAAACATTTTCTTGGTAGTTCGGTAACAGCGGTAAGACAATAGCGTTCAAACCAAAGTACTTATATTTGTATAATGTCTCTGTTTAAACCTTCTTCTGTAAAATACAGGTGCCTATTTACAGTCAACCAATGGATACAACTCTATACATGTTTTATTGAAAGACAAGTAAAATATATACAGCAATGAATAGAAGTAAGTTCTTACTTTCTAGGTTTAATACATTTTTATCTTGAACTGTAAATAGTTCTCGGTTACTTTGACCATTATCTGCTTTGGAATTAATAATATGCTATTTTATACAGCCTATACGTTTTCATCTTTTACTTCTTTAATACCATCAAAATACCAAACAAAGGTGATTAGAAATGAAGAAAAGAAGGGGTTTTTATCACAAACAAAGAGGTTCCTCTCACCAGTCAGTCCGGTAGGATATTTGAACTGATCAATTCATAATCATTGCTAATAAGCAGAATAAACAGGATCTCTTATTGTTCTAGAATGAAAACCCAGGGCCAGGGACCTATGACTCTATTGGTTCTGAGCTAAGTAGTCCCTCTTTCTCCAAAAATGGCACCTCGGGCTTTCCATCCAAGGTCAGACAGGGTCTTTGTATTTATATCTTTGTAATTAAGGCACAATTTAATTACAATTAAGTACAATTTAATGTATAGAAATGTATTAATAATTATCATCATTTTGTCCATTAGGCTCCCCGGTTTTCCCATAATCCAGCTAAATCCTTCCCAGGGCCCAACACGTACAACCTGCAGTCTTCACTTATAAACAAGTACAGCTTTGGCAGGGGGAATTCCAGGGCATTCAAATTACCCATAGCAGTGCCACCAGATGGTCCAAAATACACAACCCCAGCTCCAAATGAATATGATGTAAGTAATTTTGGTTTGGTGTTAGTTTTAGGTTATTTAGCACAATAATAAACCATATTCTGGATAGAGGGAAATTAATATTCTGGATTAATTATACCTATGCTAGTTTTCTAAATTCACAGTTTCTCTTTATAGGTAGGTTTTGGTATAAGTGAGAGACGTTCGCTAGTGATGGGTTCCTCGCCTTTTCTGTCCAAAACAACGCGAACTAGTTTTTACACTAACAAAAACGAGCCATCGCCCTGTAAGTATTTCTGTCAAGTTAGTATTGAATACAGTTTCACTTTAAACAATATATATGCCTCACTTATATACGCCTCACATAGGAACTATATGATTTGCTCTGATTTGTTTTTTAAGGGCACTACAACGTGAATGACACCATAATCCAGAAATGCCCCAAGGTCGCCACATCCCCGTTCAAATCAAAAACCTCACGGATCCACTCTCCTGTGGACTACTGTGTGCCAGGCCCAGGGGCCTACTGCCCCCACCAAACTACTAAACCTGCAAATAAAGCAATCCAGCGGTAAGTAAACACACAATATGCTTTGAACTGGCTTTGTTCCCTCATCTGTCTAATTAAAATACCACATCTTCTAAACGGTGTTCCAAGGAGGAGACATTTTCTGGTATTATCAGCACCTCCCCTGATCAAGACAAAAGACCCTCCCCTCCCTGGCCCTGGTCACTACGACATAGTCAATTATAACAGCCCGTCTAAGCGCCTCATGTCTTCGGCTGCGTTTGTGTCTGGAACCAAACGGATTTCACAAGATGTGCAGAGCCCCGAGAGACCAGGCCCAGGTACTGGCACAGGCCATCTGCTTTATTTTCATGAATAAATCTTTATCCATCACTGCCATAACTAGCAATACGCGTGCTACAACAAATGTTCTGCCATCTTTGTAATTTCAGCCTTCTTTAAATTAATGCTGCCATAAAAGAGTAAGATGACGTGAGAGTTATTGATAGCAGCATTCAATTAGTCTCAAGTGTGTTGGTATAGCACAAACAAAGGTGTTGTAAACAATAAAATAATTAAATGTTAAAGGAAAGATAATTTCCGGTAAGCACTAGACTGGCACCTCACAGTTGTATTCATCTGTTCCATTGTTATTTTTAACTAAAAAAGGTAAACCTGATCTCTACTGGTCTAAATTGGTAGTGTATATTCTCAGGTAACTCCCGTTTGTTGTTGTAGAATTACAATTAAGGTATATTTAAATTAGTAATCCAAAACGTAAATATATCTTAAATTAAACTGCAGTAACTTGAAAAAACATTCTACTTTTACTCTGTGTGTGTAGACACACACTAGCAACAAAACTGCATTGGAAGGGAGATGTCAATCAAGTGGGGACAGTGCATCCCCAGATAGTGCTGATAAATTGTCTAATCTGCCACATAAACTCAAAACCCCTATGTGGTACAAGTGCTGTACTCGTGGTCTTTTAGAAGGTCATTTACGGTTTATGATTTATGATTTAGGTGTTTATTGGAATGTACAAAGCCATAATGTAGAACTAATATAAAGTATGGAGTTAAGTCTGCTTTATTTATATAGCACTTGTCCCTAAGTGATTGATAGAAATGTGTGCAGAAGACAAGAAAAAGGAAATATAGAACAATAAGTAAAACATAGATACACAGACACACAAAGCCCACAGATTACAAATATCCACATATACTGTATACATATAGGTTTAGTACGTATCTAGAAGTGCAAACACATCCAGGCATACAGTATACTGCATGTAGCAGCAAGATGAAGTAGGTGTAAGACGTGTATAAGTATTAACCTGATATATCTCTTGCTTTTACCAGGTTCCTATGACCCACAAATATTGTCCAAACAGTCCTTCTTATACAGAAATCCTAAAATGTGGCTCCCTGCATGAAGCACCTGAAGCAACCCAGGTATTTTTAAGTGTGGATGAGGTTACTCCTGACCCTCACACACAAGAATATTGCCTTCTGTTGTGAGAAAATGTAAAATAATCATCCTCAAACCTTTTAATTTCTTAAATTATAATAAGTTTTCAATGAATGTTAATCAGAAATTGGAAATCTATAGATTAAATACAATAAAATGGTCTTTCTCCTATAAATGAAACTACATTGTGGCTAAGGTCCCAGACAACTGCTGCTCTTTGTCTGGAATACCACGGTAACAGCTGACAGCTTGAGTTGGCATGACTATGCCAACTGCTAGGGGCAATCCAAGGGCTGGACAGTGACTATATATGTGAACAATGTGGCTGAAAGGACACAAGTCAGATGGCTTTTCACTAAAAGACCCCGATGTCTGCATTGTGACCCTCCTTTTCATTTGTTTGAAACATTCTATTAGTTGCACTCAGTTAGAACTGCTCTTTTGTTTTACAATCAGATGATGGTGCCTGTTCAAATTACTTCATTAAAGCTATAATAAGAAAGAGATTCTGGTTAAAAATATTCTTCTTCAAAACACATCTTAACATGGATATGCAGACTCATAAGTTACTTTGAGTGAGTCTCATTGACCAGTCTTGCAGCAGTCCAGAGATATTGTAATGTGATGTTTCTCAGCAAGGCTCACATTTACATTTACATTTACAGCATTTAGCAGACGCTTTTATCCAAAGCGACTTACAATTAGTACATTTGTCAAC
>JAODLI010074881.1:0-12756 GCA_027575585.1 Percopsis omiscomaycus | reverse complement strand
CACACACACACACACAGACACACACACACACACACACACACACACACACACACACACACACACACACACACACTGTTCTCCAGTGCGGAACTAAGAACTGACCTTCAACACATGTCATCACATCCTCTGGCAAGGCCAAAAAGACCTCTTGGTAAGAAAATGTGCCATTACCACACACAGGGTCATATGTACTAACATGTTAGTGCCCGTTTTAGGTAATTCCTTCACAACATGCGCCAAAAAACATATCATGGTATGTACGAACCGCATTCTTCCTGACACAGGAGTGCAGAATGGCAAGTTACACTTTCCCCACTCATGCATATGCATTCATGGGAGGGTTGAGAGATAAGTGGGAGTTTCATTCAAAAACATGGGAGATGATGCGTAAAGAGAGACTGAATACCTATTCCATTGTATGTATGAAAACTGCGGGGGAAAGCGCATGTCTGTTTTGCAGTGAAAAATGACACTAATGTAATTTTAAAGATTATTTGCTTAAACTGACATGACATTGGTAGTTGCATTTTACTGTACCCCGTCAGAACACACCTTTCATTAGTAGCTCACTTATACTTTGAATTTGCTTTTTTTATTTTTTATTATTAATTGCAATTGCATATTTGTAGGGACAATCTAATGTTCCCATAATATTGGTAGGGACATGTCCCTACCGTTCTACCCAAATCTACACCTATGGACACAGACCAAGGAGACTGCTGAGAGGATTTTCGAGAATTCGATGATTCGAGATGGTATCGACCCTCCGACTCCGTGAACTTGGCGCCGCAATTTATGGTTAGAGGGCGGTGACATGCGCTGATTACACGATCAGCCGCAGGTTTGCTACAGCCAAAGTAAAATGAAAAGGCACAGTACATGTGCGCATTCTGCGGCCTGGCCGAGTCGCTATATACGCTGCAGTCTCTAACGTTATTGTACATCTGCCCCATAGTTTCTATTAAACATATAAAGTACATGAGACAAAAAAAACTAGGTCAACACACAGCTGTACACACATGCTCACACATACACATTCTATAGCAGGTGTACATACACTCATTCACACACAAACCAAAAAATACCTTGACTTTCAGAGGTTTAGCATTTAAAGTTTAGGGTTTCCTGACCGCCAGAGAGAGAGAGAGAGAGAGAGAGAGAGAGAGAGAGAGTGTGTAGAGAGTGCTGAGAATAATGCACTGAGTTTCTCACTGACTGTGCCTTTTCCTCAAAGAACCTAATGTGTGTTTGAAAAGCGAGAACACATTTCCTATAGCCTATGAAGTGGTCTCATTTTAAGACATACACGCAATTTAAAATAAATGGGGTCTACCCCAGGTATACCATCAAATCAACATTGTAAACGTTTTATTAGACATAATGTTGTATATAAAGAGTGATCCAATGCTATAAAATCTGTGTTATTGAGTCCCACATGAGTAAACAGGATGCGCAAAACCATATTTTATATTTGGTTCCTTTATTAGCTATTAGTTATTTATGTAGTTGTATCTTTGTCCCCAGTTCAATTAAGGTCACTAAATTTAAAAAAATCAGTAGCTGTCCATTGGACCTTAAAAGGTCTTCTATGTGTTCCATCAAACATCAAAATATTAAGGTCCACGCTGGATTAAAAATGACTACTTCCTAGTTATGTTTCTTTACTTTCTTTAAGAGTTCCAGGTATTGATTCTAAATACAAATGTGCACAATAAACAAGCTACATGATAAACAAGCTACATGATGACTTAATAAACAGGATTCTAATTATTTTACCTAATCTCAGTGTAAGAGTCAATGGTTTAACAAAAGTATCAGTCTCGCTTTGAAAATATGTATCACATATGTATTATTTGCGCTAGATGCTGCTGTTATTGTTCATATTAAAGATCAAATAGCCAAATCTGTAACCATAACCTGAACAATAAAAGTCCAAACTTGTATCATGTCCTCGTATCAATCAAAAAATATGTACACAAACTAATAAACCAATGCAGATTACATGCCTTAGATAAAACCTCCTTCTGACATGTTTAGTGAACCTGCCGCCCATACAATACCAATACCAAAACAATGACCCATATGCAGTATCAATCTAATTTATGGAATTATATAAATTTCCAAACAAAAAAAAATACATAAGGGTGTGGTCAATCCCTCTAAAGAAATTGCTAACAACAAATCCAGACTTACATTGAGTTCCTCTCGTCCAATACACACATCCTGACGCTGGGTTTGGACTTCACAAATGACTTCTTCTTCCTCACAGATGGCGCAGTCATAACAGCAGACATAATGGTAGAAACAGGGCAAACAGGTCTGCCACCATACTGTTATTGGTCAAGAGCAACAGACAATTGGTCGAAGGGAGGGATAACGATTTGGACTAAAAGTCAAGTTGCCAGGTAGTGGCCAGAGTAAAACCTCCACTAGAAACCAAAGGAAAAATAAAAAAGTAAACGCGTTGCTGGATATATGGACTGAGGGAGGTTGAATATAGAAATAGACAGGAAAGTGCTGAATAGATAGCCAGGCATGTTAGTTGCCTTAAATCTTGAAACTTCCTCAGTCATTTCCTGAAAGGCCCATGACTCCGCCTGACTAAGTTTCTCATTGGTTATACAGGCTATAGTTTGCTTCCTCTACTTCCTTAGAAGAGGTGCGTGATTGGTTGATGGCCTCAAGCCACAGGTTCACCCACACATGCTTGCTTAAATAAATGGACACACACACACACACACATGCATTGGGGGACTTTCCACAATGGAGTGGAACAATGGAGAGGTTTCTACAATGCACAAACCTACACACACACACACACACACACACACACACATAAACATGAAACCCCCACTCGTACACAGACCCTCTCACATACAGTAGACACACTTATTACACAGTGCACAAACACGCAAACATTCTCAAACCTAAGATGCTATGTCTGCAAACCACCTCAAATGTCGCTTCCTGTGTCAGTGCAGGTGGACCGGTGTTATATTTTTTTGCATAGGCTTATGAAACAGAATCTTGCTGCCTTTTTTTAAAGCATTGCTGCATTTGAGGTATTTATACATATGTTTCTTCTATTCTTCTATCTGTTTGGTCAACACAAGTTGTTTTTAAATACACTTGACCTGACTGTGATGAGACTAGACAGGGATATTTGAGGAATATAGTGTCTTTGTTACTTTTAACCCTAAATACATTGAAAAAACAAGTCTTTCAAAACTGTCGAAACATTCTTTGAATGATATTGCCCTAATGATGTTTGACCTACAGTATAAATGGATCAAACAGCACTAAACATCTCACTAACTGGATGTCCTACTCCTTTTAAAGACGAAGATAAAGATGAAGATGGTGTCATGTTTTTTCCCCTGAGGATTAAAGCAGTAGAACTAAGCTTTACAACTGTAACAACCGGAGCCGCTTCCTGTCCCCAGTCGATCTCGACGGTGTGTTAAACCACCGGCCGTCGGCCGCCCACCCATCCAGCGCACCCCAGCAGCCCCATATTACGCACACCTGTTTCTCATCCCCTCATCTACCCTCTCCCTGCACCTATATAAGCGGGAGGGTGGATGAGGGAAATTTCCGGTTATTGCTTGTGTATGTATTCTCTCGCTGTGAAAACGTTTTGGATTATTCTATTAAATTTGTGGGCGTAAGAACGCTTACTCATCAGTCTGCGTCTCCGTGTCTCCTTCATTCTGCACTTGCACTTGCCGCTTACAACGCACCCTTTACAACAACTTTATAATGTCCAATTGAACAAAGTCAGCTAGCACACAGTACAGTAAGACGAACTAAAAATTTACCTTGGGGTTGTATTCTGACCATGGTCTGCATTTGCTGCATCCTGCTTTCCTGTCTGTGACAGTCTCTTACCCTTTTTATTTTGTCAAATGACATTTCCAATTTGTCTTTCTGTGTCACCTGATCTATCTACTATCAGTTGTGCTCTCTTTTCAACTTCTTGTTTGGCTCTGATCTCGGTAAAGTCGAGAACACACTAGTTGAGAATCTAGCCAAATTCACCTGCTCCCAAGAATCAGGATTCCTCCTGGAGTTGAATTATTTTTGGGAAGGATTATCTACTAGTGTGCAGGCATAAAGCCGCTGGCATGCTTCCACATACACGACCACTTGGCATACACGGTTTTCATGTTGGCGTTAACGCGTTTCTGGACGCATGCGCACTAAAACCTCACTTCTTCAAAATGATGCTCTCTTTCCACCTGGTCAGCAGTTTTAAAAGGTTCTTCTTCCACTACTCTGCCTATTCCCGCCGACTGGATTGACATATTACTACACGGTCAGTTTGCCGACGCGCATTAGAATACGCGCGTACCATGTACGCAGAAGCACGTCTACAGATTGAATATCAACCCTTCTGAACTGCTCGTGAGCTGTTCAGGGGCATTCAAATTGGGAATTTTAAATATCTTTCACATTTGATTCAAGATGGGGACACACATTTGAAGTGTGGCCCAAGAGCTTTCTCTGATGAAATTAAAGCATGTCATCGATCATGTCAATGGTGGATTTCTTTTGTGTGTGTGCGCTACAATTCTATTTTAATATCGCTTTTAAAATTTGCCCCGTTTGAAGCTGAATTTGAACCAAAGAATTTTCTTGTTACTTGTTAGTAGCTGGTTTACATCTAGTTCAAAGGATGACTTGGTAATTGCAGTGAAATAAGCTTTTCACGCTCTTTTATAACCTACCAGAGAAGCTTTTTAATCAGCTAAAGAAACTCATGAACACATGTAAGGATTTTTAGGGGCTTTAAAGATTGAGTGAATTTAAAGATTTTACCTGTTTATAGGCTACACAGCAAGAATGTTTACCCTTCATTGTAGGTACTCCTTGGTGTGAAAATGTCTATTTCTACTGTAAGAATACTATAACGACAGAATACTATAACTACATATGTAAAATTGTACAATTTAGCAAGCCCCATTTGCAAGTATTAAGGATCAGTTTGGAGTTATTGCTCAAGGAGTACAGGCAAGTAGGAGATCAAACCCAGGAAAATTGCAGTTGGGAAACAACCTCCCAGACCAGTTACACTGCCCCCCAACATCATGCTCCACATCCTGCATTGTCCTGTACAGGGTAGGACATACCCAAAAGGTGGCCAGCAATATATGCGATTGAATATGTCGGTGAATTATTGAAATATTTGTAGAATTTACGTGTTCATAAAAAAAACATGCAGGGTTTGACCTCATTAACGCATTGCACTACTTAAATTGCCAAATAAAAGCAGAGTCATTGTCATCGGGTCGTACACTATATTACTACTACTTACTAATACAACACATTTAAACCACGATCACATGCATTAGACCCACAAGCAACTCCTCTAAGTTAAACTCAGACACAAAGAACATGGACAAGACTGACCACCCATGAACAATCAAACTCTGTTCCTAGAAGAAAGTTCCATGCCCATTTGCAGTTGTCGTGTAGCTCAAACTGATCAAACAAATGATCCATACAGCCATCTGCAATTTAGTCTATAAAGTAGTACTCTACATTACTGCCATAAAATAAATTAGAAACAAGCTTACCCATGGAGCGCTGGATCGGTTGTGCAGTATTTTCTTTGTGTATCTGTCATATGTAGTTAGTGGTACAGAGCTCTGCTGCAGCCCAGTAAACTTCCTGGTGTGGTGTTGCAAAGCTATAAAGGGACATGACACCCTCCCTTCAACCACAAGAGAAGCTCTCACAGAGTCAAAGACAGACACGACAAGATAGACAGACGGGTAGAAAACAGGATCATCTATGGATAGACAAGCCAGACTGGACATGCATATAGGAAAGCCAAAACAAAGACTATAAAAAATGAGACATAAAGACAAGTGACACAGTCAGAGGATGCAAGCTTCACTATAGATAACAGATATAGTAAAGTAACTTCACTTATCTGCACAGAAAACAAAACATTGCCGGACTTCCCTTTTCAATGAAACCTCTACTGTATGAATGAACTGTATTGTGTTATAAGAGTGAAAGGCATGTCACTGCTTTTTGTCTGTCACTGACCGATTGATAATAAGTAATACTCTTCTTTTGATTATAGCGGAGGAAAAAAAGTAGCTCTTTACCACTACCTACGGCTCTAAGCACTCACCACTGTCTGTGTATAGTCCATGCTAGGCCAATTAAAGGCTATTCTGCTAACCTTAATTTAGAGATGGGGTTTCGAGTTTGACTTGAGTCGCATTTAAGTCGAACACACAGTAACTTGAGACTTGACTTGAGACTCGTCCTCAAAAGACTTTAGACTCGACTCGGACTCGGACTCGAGATTTGAGACTCGTGAACAATCTTTATTTTTCTTTTATTGGCACAGTAACATTAAGGAAATGTCTGACGAGCTGAATGTCATTCCCTCATTCTCTCTTTTCTAGTTTGCCAACGCGTCTCAGCTTCTTGTGGGCAGCCGATGATAGAACGTTCATTACAACCAGAAAAGACTTGCTGCTTGACTTGGACTCTAGCTCAACCACAAGATAAACATCACCACTGTTAAATAATTCTTACTGTAGAGTGTCTATAAACCTCTTTCAGATATACAGTAAATTGAATCTAAACCACCTCTGTTAGAGTGACAGCCACAGTGCCACTCTACCTTGGATGTTAAATTGGAGAACCAAGTTATTGCGTTTTCAAATAAAATGTTTCTGAAGCAACGTGTTAATTATATTATGTTTCTGAAGCAACGAGCATTTCCTCTAACTCTCAATAACTCAAACTGTATGGTGAGAATTGGATTTTTATAAACCTTTCACTAATAATAACTAAAAGGCGTAGCAGCAATCCAGCAAGCATTGAAGAAAATAATTTCTTGTGCAAATATATGAACATATTAATAAGGTTTCCCCTCTCTAAAGGTAGAAAAAGATGATGATAAAATACCTTTCCTTGGTTATTTTAGAGTTGGAAACCTGCAGTTGACGTTCCACCAGTAAATGCAAAGCCAAAACCTTACAGAGAAAACTACATACACGCCCAGCATCCATGCCACAACTATTTTAGTCAAGTCTTCACCAGAAATGTATGAAAATTAGCTACAAAGAGCATGTGGGCAGACAGCAATGTTCACCTCTAAATCTGGGTCGTAATCTCATTATCTTTGCAGTCCATTTCCCAGCTACAGATATGTTTTGTTTCAGAAAGTAAAATTAATAACTTTGCCATGCCCGTAAATGCAGTCTTCCATTTAGTTCACAAATCACATAAATCCAGACATAACTACATACTGCTAGGATTGACACAAAGAGTAATGGATCAGACACTGTTTCACAACATAGATGATGGCACAAGTCTGTTTCTGATGTCAACTTGAGAAAGGCCAGCGACCTACATGCAAGCTTAGTCAACCCTAAGTAATGTTATCCTCATTATTGGACGTGGGAATCCCTGATATTGTTGACTGGATGCTGTGGGGCAGCTGTGGACACTGGAGGAACCCATGTTAGAATGACCATTAAGCAGCTGGATAACGCAGTGCATAATGAGGCAAGGGCGATGGTAAGATGTACCAAACCTTATTTATATTTCTTAAACAAACCTCACATTATAGCAGCACGATACATGGCAGCGGCCTTAATATACAATCTAACCAGAAACACAGACAGATGGAAACTAGTGATGGGTCGTTCGCGAACGAGTCGGCTCTTGTAGGTGAACGTTGGGAGCCGGCTCGAATATCAGTAGAGCCGAATATATTATGATATGAATAATCTCTTAATAATAATGAATAGAATAACAAATTCAAATTTGAAGAGTTCGATTTATATGCCCTTTTTGAAATTAAAACTTACATTGTGGTTAAGGTCGGGTATGATTTCATTTAATAATTTAATTAGAATTGTTTTAACACCAATCATAGTAAAACTTTTGCAAACTGTTTGATTTGAAAAAATATAAATTAAATATATTTTTTAAAGAGCCATTTTGGAGTCAAAAGAGCCGGCTCTTTTCGTTGAGCTGATCCGAAAGAGTCAGCTTACTGAAAAGAGCCGGAATGCCTTTCACTAATGGAAACTGGCGCCTTCTTTACTGTATCCCTGGTCTACAACATGGGATGCTTCCATTAACAGGTGTCATCAAAATATTATCACAGAGCTAAATTACTATAGATCAATATATATAATACAACTGACTGGGTAACAATATTATTTTAAACAATATACTGCTTTAACCACCAAAATAGATAAATAAAACATAATTACAATAGATATACACGTACACCAAACTACTAAACTACCCCCCTCTTATACTTCCACTTAGTCCCTCCCGGAACCTTTATACTGGTGTCCGTAGCCTTTTTGTCACCCTGGAACAGACACATGGCGGGGCAGGTATGTGTTTGCACAAACAAGGTTTACTAACCCATATCCCAGCTCACTTTATAGCACATAAATGTCATTGCATCACACTCAACGGAACCCAATTTTAACTGTTCAATTATGAACACAGTACTGAGCATAATCTCCCCTCTTTCAGGAGACCAGTCAATATTCAATTAAGAGAGTGAACAAATACTCATTGTCAATAAATATGCAAATATACTCTATGCAAATTCTGCTAATAAAGTGTTATTCTTTAAAGTTGTCTGTTCAAAGTGCCATTACGACAATTTTTAAACCTCCATTTACTTACTTGTTTCTCAAAAACATAGGCTCCTACTTCTAACACCATACAAAGCTGACCATGCTTTCATTATTTTAATATAATATACGTTTACCTTTAAATTAGACATTACGGAAATTAGATTTTCGATACCAATTTAACATGAGCACCCAGGTCAACGCTATAGCTAGCTTACCTAGCTAGCAGGGCTAGCATCTTCTGTCATGTGTGCATACAAAGTGACCACCACAGGACAGAAGGAAGTTCATGGAAGTTCAACTATTGACAGCCCTTCTGTCCTCACAAACACCGACTTCCTCTAAGGGAGACGGGGGAGTTGTGCCCACACGTTTCACTGCAAAGGTAATTTGAGAATGTGGTTGTAGCATCATGCAAATATTTCGTGCAATAAAGAAAAGTGATATTTCTCTGTAATCGTGTGGGAGACGCAACACAATACATCTGATTTGCATGTTTCAGTGTCAAAAGTATTGGAAGAATTGCTGTAGGGATGTATATTGAATGATGTGGTGCAGCTATGTGGGTGGTAGTGTAGATGACAGCCTGCTGATCTTTGAGGTAGGACGAGTAGGCCTACAAATTGCACCCACTCTTACGGGATTGTTTAGAGGTTTTGCAAAACATTTCCCCTTGAGAAACCACATTAGTTTAATGTCATTTATTTATCTTCTTAAATGGCACTATGAATGATGTCAGGGTCGTTGTGTTCTTCCATTAATAACATTCTACATTGAGCGGCAACTTCATTTAGAGCCTATAAGCAAATCAGTTGCAAAGGGGCTCCATCTTCATGACAATATCTGACACCATACTTGAATCGTGGGGGACAACATGTTTAGCCTGGTGTTATTTTGTATGTTATTTTGTATGCTGAGCACAGTAATTGACCTGGTTCATACCTTTCATTGTGTCACTCTTCTCTGAAGGCATAACTCTAATCATTAGCTGCAAAAAGCACTGATGCTAACCCAAGCATGGTTTTATGATAACTTGGTATACAATGTGTTCTATGGTTATCAAGATATTAAACATAGCATTTATGTAGGACAATAGTCTATTGACATAGGCCTATAAAGGTTTATATAGGTATTTGCTGTCTTATTGATTTCTAAGAAATCTCTAAACATAGCATTTATGTGGGACAATAGTCTATTGACATAGGCCTCTAAAGGTTTATATAGGTATTTGTTGTCTGATTTATTTCTAAGAAGGGTGTATATGATGTAAAAAATTAAATTAGATTATTTTGTTAGTTTTCTAAAAGTTTTTTGTTTTGATGTGTCCCATGGCAGCCTAAGGTTTTAGCCCTGGCATGGTCCCTCCTGCCAGCATCCAATAGTTATAAGTAACTAAGGATTAAACCGCCTGCTAAATGAAATTAAAATTGTTGCAATTTATGTATTTAGTGCTTGTGAGTTATGATAATTATGAAGTGTATTTGTGTGTGCGTTAAAGGGGATGTTGCCATTTCCCCTACAGTGACAGTAGAGTTCTTTATGTTGCTGCCCTCACACTCCTACGCTTCTGAGTGAGAAGCTCTATTATTATCTCTGACAGGAAACGTATGTGACTACGCAACTAAATAGAAGTCACTCTCACAAGTTTCTCTTTGTTTCTCTTTGTTTCTCTCTCTTTCGTCTTTGTTTTTCTCTCTGAGTCATTTCTTCCTTTACTGTTGACCACCAACTGTTTGTCAGTTTCTTTATCCTAAAAATGCTCTGTTGCCGCTGACTTTCGTTATTTCTTTTTTTTTCTCTATTCTGTTTAGCCAATGCTCTGTTTCTTTTTGTTTCCATATTCAATATTACATCTTCAGAAAGCATTTTCCATTTATATGCTAGTGTAGGCATCAGAGGAAGGTCTGTTGTGTTTTGTTGTTTTAGGAAAGGCTGTCAATGCACTGTCTGGATTATCTGTGCATACCATTTTAAATGTGAATATCCGGAAAATTAGAAAACATATTTTTTTGCAATGTCCTTGTTGTGAATGAAAGGAATCAAACATGAATCCAAACAATTAAACAAGGCTTTGCATAAAGCCAATATTAATCAAAAGCATCAAATAACAAATCAGTTTGAACAATAAAGCCCATGTGTTACCATTTATGTTGTGACAACTTTTATATGTACATAAACACAAGTTTTTAATGACATAAATATATATTTTGGAATAATAATAATGGAAATTCTCAATATTCGAATATATAGAAATTTCTAGTAGCACCACCGACGGCTGCCCTCAAACGGTAAGCATTACAGACACCCAGGGCACAGAACACCAAGTTTTGCTGGTTTCCAGTTTTGTGCCATGGAACAGATAAAAAGAGAAAATGATGACAAAGACAAGATGTTAAATGCAGTTAATAAGACTGCTTGTTTTTAGTAGGCTATACATACACAGCCCTGTTTGATGCGTGTGGAAATGGCTGTTAAGGAGGTGAGGATAAGTTGCACCGGGACCCGAAGGGTCCAACCTTTGCTTTTGCAGAGACCTCCAGCACTTCTTGGAAAAAGCACTAGTTCAGACTGGATCTGTACTGTCCTCTACTGATGCATAAGAGTCACTACACAAGGATAATTTCACAACTAAACCTTTTCACCATGACAGCAGTGGGTAAACCTAGCTATAGCCAACCCTCTTTTAACTGCAGATTATTCCCCCTTTTAGAGTGGTATTTATTTATATGAAATATATTCATGTATTACTGTAGCCTAATTCATATTATCAGTATACAGTTCATTATACTACTACTATGCATAATCTTACACTTGTATACCAGAAATCTATCATTCATGACAGGTTAAAAAGAAGTGGGTTAATTCTGTCCCAAATAGACATGGGTGAAATGAGTTCAGACTTAGCATTCACTCCTCTCTAGAAGAAATAAACTTGTAAAAGTACTTTTTACAAGCTTCGCAAAACTTGTCAGGAAATGAAGGCTTGTTAGAAGGGCTGAAAATAGTTTCTTTATAACATGAACCCAAAATAGTATCAAATAAAATAGGAAAAATCTAAACCCACTCAAGAGAGAAAAAGTTTCCTGCATTTAAAATGTAACACAGTTCGTTCACATATCATTATTAAAGCAAAACACCTTCTCTGTGTCATTAGCAGAATGCTAATCCTGAAACACCTCATGTCTGACACCACTTCCCTCTTATGTAGTGTAATATGTAATACATAACTATTCCAGCATTTAGCCATGGAAAACATTTATATAATTAATATTAAAAAAACAATATAATATATATTTATATATATATATAAATATATTTAAATATAATTTGATATATATTATATATAAAAAATGTGCAGTGGTCTCGAAATGTTTCCAAGGCTGTATATACTGTATACATATTCTAAAATGTACAAAGTAATTAACGTCTGGGAGAAGCTGGATGATTCACCTAGACGATTTGTGAAATATTACATACTGTGTAAATATTTATTTAAATGAGACCTTGTGGTCTATTTTGTAGTGGCCATTGGCCTGGCCAAAATCCCAGCAAGCCAGAGTTAGTGAACTTAAGTTTTCATATAATTCAATTATATTCCAAAACACTGTAGTAATGTTTTGGACGGAAATTAACAGTTACTCTAAGTATAGTACTCTAGTCATTCGTATGGTACCTGATAATCCAGCCTCAAACAATTCTCAAACTTTTTTGTCCTGGGGCCAAGTCATGTCAGCCTTATACAAATTCAATGACAGTCGAAATGTGAAATGCAGGTTGTCCTGGTGGAGTGGACACCATAGCAAGCAGACCATACTACGCTGTGTTCACAGTGCTATCATCCTCCTTTGCTCAGTTGATGCCACGCCCCCCACGCCAGATGAAGGCCAAAAGTCTGAAAATGAAGAAACATGACCTGAAAACATAAAATCTGACACTGAGAAATAAAGGACCTCAAATATCAAAATATATATGAAAGTGAAAAATTAAAATAAATAATTTATTCGCAATAATTCCAGAATTGAATCAAAATTATATTACATTTAAACTTTTCATACAATTTAATCATTTAGCAGACGCTTTTATCCAAAGCGACTTACAATTACATGGAGCAGATAGGGGTTAGGCATCT
>JAODLI010074880.1:0-33987 GCA_027575585.1 Percopsis omiscomaycus | reverse complement strand
AGAGTGAGAGAGAGAGAGAGAGAGAGAGGGAGAGAGAGAGAGAGAGAGAGAGAGAGAGAGAGAGAGAGGGCCACAGCACGCTCCCTGCCCACAGAGCGAGCCCATGAATGCCGGAGTCTGGGGAGCGCCAGAGACGATACCAGGGTATTGTGAGAATCGGGGAGAGAGAGGAGAGGTAACCATCTCTGGTTTGTGCAAAGTGTCCACATCTTAGCCCGAGAAGTCACTCGCTGTTGAAGTTGTAATCTCAATCAATGCTTTATTAGAACCTGAAATGACACTTCATTTCTCACAACACATTACTCAAAAACAGGCCTGCCCAGGAATGTGTAAACAAATGTATGCATATGGACAGAGATGGAGGTACCCAGGTTACAGCCAGAGATTCTCTTTTCAGGCCACAATATCAGCCCAAGCCACAACAGTAAAACAGCTGGGGACAAGCCATTATCCTTAATTGCTGAAAATCCTGCCCTGAGAAAGAGTGGGGCTCCAGAGAGAAGCCAAGGAAGGGAAGTCGTGAAGGCTAGAGCAACAAGGTGCTTACCTTGATGTTATGGTAATGGGAGGAGGTGGATTGCAGACGGATGCCAAGCTCGGGCAGACTGTGGACAGGCTCAAGTCTGACCTCAGCTCCAGCTACGGAAATGATCCACGGTGATTATCCGGGACTTATTTCCCTAGTAGCGCTCCGGCCTTAACGGCTCTAGGAAACTGTGTTGTTTTACTGTGACCTCACTGTTGCTAGAGTGCACTGGAGCCCTGCTCGGAGGGACTGCTACGGACGCATGATGTCAAGTGGGCAAGAGAGAGTTTCGGAACCCCAGCAACCTCGACATGGCAGTCGGCAGTTGATGTGAAAAGTGATGAGTTTCTTGATGTTATGTGAGACATCTGTACAGTACGCGCACACATACACACACCTACACTTAATATGAGCAAGCACACACAATACACAGAGGTAACAGGTAATGGCTCCTGGCAGACTTGGCAGGTGTTTAAATTGTGGGCCAATCAAATGCTTCTGTATTAAACTTTAGGTTGTCAAACTGACAATAAAAACATAGATACTGAACATAGCGATAATGTCAGTAATAATTATGTCTCGTCTGATTTGATTTTTTTTTATGTTTCAAACGACCAAATGAATAGGTCATTGATGTAACCTTTTTATTTTACTGTAGGATTCATCTGGTTTTAAAAAGCCCTTTTAACTTAAATTTAGGGTTAGGAAATTCATATTCAGATAATTATTGATATTGTAATTTCTTGTCTTTTTTTATGTATATGTATTAATGCATCATGCACTAAATTCTAATGTGGCAAATGGAGAATAAATCTCCCTTGATTTAATATGATAAAATATCATCATGTGATATTTGTCCCAGCCCTATCCTCTCAACAAATTATACACAAATATAAATCTATGGAACATAGAGTCTCTGGTAAACAGTGGATGACCTGGCACCGTCATGCATGCCAAGTGTGCAACAGACCCTAATATTTTACAAAAGTGATATCACAACATCTTAATAGCCCCCGCGCCATCCGAGTAAAACCACATGGGGCTACAGGACAGAATCCAGCAGCCAGATTGCAAACATCAGCATCTAAGAATTTAAAAAGAAGCAGGGTAGCTATGCTTTTGTGGCTGATGCCATAAAAATACTGAAAGAACAGAGTGGAATCAACATGAATTGAGTTGGATCTGTTTTAGACTAAATCAAGTTTTCAAATGAAAAGCAGAGACAGGGAATACAAGATGATGTTTTAATAAAGAGAAAAACAACAACAGATAGATATGGTTTGGAACCACCATATAGGCCAACAGCTAGAACTGAAGATGACTGAGTTTATATAAACATCCAAACAAGAAAATATAGACTGATTACCACTGGTTAAGCCATGTCCAATATGGATTGTGGGAGCCATTGGGATTTTTTTGTGTGCATGCGTGCATGTGTGTTTATGTAATATAAGTTTGTGTATATGCGTGAGTTATATACATTTTACCTGTTGAATATTAAGTATTTTACTTTGAATTACCCACAAACACTATACATTTTGAAAGCGCTTTTAGAAACAGCTAGCAGTCAATGGCAACGTGAAAGAAGACCCGCCTACATTTGTCATAGTATGCATGCGCATGTACTTACACGAATGCGCTAGAACACACAATGGTTGCTTGCAGATGGTGAGTCTTTACAGTGTTCTGGTCAAACGAGTTTTATTACAATCTGAATATATATTATTGATTTACATGGCTGTATCTGACCACGCCTACTTGGATGTTTATTGGTCCACAGTGGCCATGTTGTTTAGGATACTAGGCTGGTTTATGCAGTGTTAACAAGCCCTGGTCTATAAATCCCACACAACGTATTAGGAAGACAATGTGAGGGGTGTTCTTTTTCAAGTTTGATAGTTTGTTATAGCGCCACCATGAGGCCGTGCACAATCAATTCATCCTTCAGAAACAGTCAACATTTGTCAAACTGGGTGACGATGCGCAAAGCTGAATTACTGTATGTAGAATTATTTGGGGGAACAACAAAGGGCGATAACATGGACCTGAACATCCTACAGCTCACAGCTCGACCAACAACCGGTGTGTTGGGAAATTTCTCATGATTGATAGGGTTTGGCAGTGTGTTCAGCCCAACATTTCTAAGGAGGACAGAGTTCCTAAGATTAAATGACGTCATCGCAGACCCTACCAGTAATATTTGACTCATTCTTCTTTTTTAAAAAGGCTGAGGGAACATTTTAATAACTCCCTTTTTTGCTACAGATAGTCTTCCGATGTAGAAAAGGGCCAGTGAACAAACCACACCTCATAAATACTTCCCGTAAACTTTTTTTGTTGGATCACCTCTTCGCCAGCAGAGATCAAGCACGCTGTGGCACAGCGAGAAGTACTACAGTGTAGACAGAAGGTTAAATATTTAAGGGCTAAACCCCAAAGATAAAGTGCCCAGCATTGAGTTCAACAGGAGAAGTTAGAACTAGGAGCCTTTGTTTTTCCTTCCTATAGGATGTCAGGTAGACCTAGACCAAACAACCAGAGCTATGCAAGAAAGAGTTTCAAAAATAAATCCTATCTTTTGTACTATTATTTGATGTAGTTGCTGTAGTAGTATCAGTCATAAGACAGACCTATTGATATGTCAGTTAGAATTTGCTGTATGCTAAAAATCCAAAGATGTTTAAACGTGGATTTATGAATGGACGGGATGCTGCCATTACAAAGCTGGACTGGACCTTAGAAAAACAAAACGATTTGGGGAGGGACAACATTTTATTTGACATCTATTTAATTAACTTTAATATTGGTCTTTTTACTACAGTACATTGGGCATTTCATTTCACAAGGTGTTATGCTTAAAATGCCTTTTTACTGCACACAGGCACATGGGAAAGTACTCTGCCTTGGCGGTCAGATCTGCATCCAAATATCAATCAAGCCTGTTATGGTTTGACAAACTAAAATGAAAATCCTCTAGGAAAAGAAAGTTATAAAACAGGCAGGCGTTTACAAGCTCCGTTAATATTGTATGTATAAACAGTTCCCGGACAGATTGGAATTGTGGCTGGTACAGAATTCCTCTCTGTCCACAATTCTGTTGCCAATAACTCAGGCTAATACAAACCTAACTGATGAACTGCTATACAGTTAGAAGTGTAATCTGTGTACATATTTCTTCTTTAATTGCCTGTTTGATAGATGGGCCCTCCTCTGCAGACTCACACACCGAGAATGAGGGGTCAAGGAAGCAGGGAGCAGGAGATGATAAAGCAATAAGCTCAGATAAAACACAAGGTGATCTGAATATGCAAGAAAGATATGAGCATGGAGGTGAGAGGAAACACAAGAGTGGCTTTAAGGAGATGTAATAGTGACAACAAGGGGAGGGCGGACGAAGCCTCAATGAAGAGAGAGCGCTCCATTTATTCACACGGTCAGTCCAAGCATGAGTCTGCCCAGCAGGCCTTTCCTGACTGCCTGAGAGGGACTGATGGGGCTTGAGGGGGCCCGACCTGGGGAGGTGGATGTGGGTGTATCGGTACCCTCCAGTCCTCCACAAGCTCCTCATTCATTTTCCCAAGGAAATTATCAGCAATTGCTGTTCCGGGGAAGGCAGGGCCGGGTTTGGTCAAGCACACAAACACACACCTTAGCCTCTACACGCATAATGCAAACTCCATACGCACGCTTCAACAAAATCGAATACTTGCAACTACGCTGTTGGTTCGATTCTGGGAACACATTACAAGATGATGTAACACATTACAAGATGATGTAAATGACAATAAGAAGATATAGCAGCATGCATTTAAGACTTGATTAGCAGACATCCATTCTCTTCTGTTCTACTTGATGCATACACAAAACAGCTGTCATTGAGAAGCACAAATCTAAAGACATAGAACAGACGGATGCAGTTTCGTGGTAGATTTGCAAGAATGGATATTTTCGCAATATTTTGATCCCGAAAACACAGAGCCCATACAGCTTGCTGCAGTTAGAATGCATGTTTGCCGGCCCTGCGATCATTTTTTATTCAGTCGCAAACTCAATTTTCATTGTCTATTTAAAACGTCTGTTGCAGAGTCTTTGACAAATAATCACAGGATTATGGAAGAACTGGCCCCGATAAAATCAAACATTAAATTGTGATGTTGCCAACTGGGATGTTATAAGAGAGATTGGAGTCTTGAGACTACATTTAGTTGCTTAGTCTGGCCCTGTATTGCTAAAGTTTCGGTCTAGAACTAGATCAGAGAAACTTTAGCTTGTTTGTACTGCAAGTTTGGTATGATTGGGCAGGTGAACCCTAAATAAACTAGGTGCAAAATACAACAAAGCATCTTTTTTCTAGCATGATTCGCACCAAAGTAAACAACCTTTAGGTGTGAACACAGCCTCAGCCTCTCCAGTCGAGGATAGATTTACCGCCTTGTAAAAGGGCCGAGCCCAGTGGTAAGTGAACTCACTGCTTTTTTGTTATTGTTTTCTCAAAGGTTTATGAGGCATAAAGTGTCCTGAATGCAGATGTATTCACAAATGTTTGGGGATGCATGGAAACGAACAAGATGCAAGTGCGCTTATGGACGTAATCTCACTCAATAAACTGTGCTACGCGTTTGCCAGGAGACAAGCCTCATTTTCCAGGAACACTTCCTCATTTTCCTTACTACCGCATGTTTTTCCACATAAGTCTCCACGTGTGCTAGTGACATACGCATGTCAAAGTAATTCCATACTTTGCTTGCTTTCCACACTGATAGAGAGTGAGTCTCAGGTCAGATAAGTCCCTGTCAATCTCCCTGCCTAATTCCACATTAGTCTCAATAGTCCCATAATGTGACTGCCTCGTTCCCTCATCTGTTGTACCTTCTCTGTCTTCTCTCTCTTACTATATACGCCAGGATTTTCGGTTTATGGGTGTCTCACATTTTAAGATCAAATTCAAGCCATATTTATGTGTAATGCCTGTAGTCTTCCGAGTATCCATTGATGTCAGCAATCAACTACGCACACTTTGTTTCATGATTTAAAGGTTAATAGTTCCTGCCGTAACCCACTCAGCATTGGAGAGGGAGTGGAATGAAACCAGAGCATAAATCACCTCATGGGGTCACTCTGTGTGGTATACACACACAGACACACTCCTCTCTCTCTTTCTCTCTCACACACTCAAATAGATTCCCCTAGGATTGATACAGTGTAGAAAACCCAGCTTCTGCCAGATATACTGTGGCTTTTATTACTTTTTGCTTGGGTTCCACTCATATTTACACACGCTGTTCATCACAAAGCTGCCTCATAGCTTACTGCAGCACCAATGCACCGGACACTGACAGCCGGCTCACCCAGTCCTGTGGTATTGCCTCTTGCGTCCAGGTTGCTCGCCGAAGTGTTGTAGACCGACCAGAGATCGACAACAATCTAACATCTCTGTTGTTATACAAGCATGTATTTCTGATTCAAGAAATATTTGATCCTGAATGTCAGCAAGTAACGAAGCTGGTAGTGTTGAGGGTTATACTGAAGATCAATATAACTAGGCCCAATAGGCCAATAGGCTAACAGTAAACCTAACTGTACAACTGTACAGCAGGAACCATTTGAAGTTTGCTAAGAATGTCAGGCCTCTCCAATCCAGTTTTCAGGAGAACCGATTGTGGTCTTCTATGTATGACTCAGCAGTATGTTCCATATATACAGGATATCACATGTGGTGTATTTCACTTGGAGAACACTGGGGACATGGCAGCCGTGGGGTTGTAGACTGAAGTCTTCGCAGGCCTTCCAGAGAAGTACGGACCAGGATCCCAGGGGAGGCCTAAGTCATCCAGCTGAGCAAACACATGATGCTGGGAGGCCAGACCTTCTCATTCTCGTATCAGCGTATTAGGCCGAGTCCTGATAGGATTTGGTAACCTGAGAGGGCAGGTCAACATCTCGCTCATCCTAATGAACACTTAATGAGCCTAAATAAAATAAATAAAAAATGCAGTAAGAGATAAATACGCCCATCGTATAAACATATACTGTAATTATAAATGGACAAATACATTGTTTAATGTATGTATTTCTTGCTGAGCGGCCTTTCAGGTTAGCTTTACTATATATTTACTGTTAATTTGTGATGCTTAATATTTATAACACTAGTGTATTGAATACACGTTGAGGGTTATTATCAATGTAATATGACTAAATTGAAAGGACAATGAGTGGACAAAAATTATGATAAATTTCATTGACTTGACAGTAACTAGACTAAATCAAAATGAATCAGCTTAAATGTGACTATAACTATTAATCAGACCTTGAAAAAAGACTAAGATTACACTAAATCCAAATATCAAGGTCAAAATTAACACTGGTGTATGTAAACTTCCGACTTCAACTGCACGTGTTTGTGCCCCCGCTATAAACTGATCATTGCAATAAGCATCAATACTCACCCATGGCCAATAAATGGCTGTAAAAGAGACACAGTTAAACCATCGCTACAGTAATATACTGCCTCTCACTTACAACTGTAACATGTTTCAGGCAAGCACAGGATCTCCTTGGTAGCAAACCCACCATAAAATGTGAAGGCAAAAATCTCTGGCATTTGATTTTGCAAAGGGCCATCAGGGAGTCTCCGCTTTCTCCTGGATACATAAACAATGGACTTTTAAAGACTAAATGCCTTTAACAGTCCAGCTACTGCCTGGCTAATAGCAGGACTGCTTTCCTACCTCACTTGAGCCACAAGCATATTCTATATAGTCAACATGCTGCCTCAGTAAGCCTGCTCCTAAAATGAGCATAAATGTATTCCTATTAGCCTCTGCCAACATTTTACTCTGCATTTGGAATTCCACATAATGTAGGAAGTACAGGAAATTGGTAATATCATTTATAAGCCTAGCTGGTTACTGGAGACATCCAATTACATAGAAGGAAGAAACTTTCACACAAGTATTGTTGACACGTAAAGCTAAATGCTCCCAGACAGCGAAGAAGACAATACCAGGTCTTGTCCAATTTGTTTACATCTCTCAAGAAACAAATTGTTTTCAGCGAGGCCAAAATGGGTTTTAAAAAGTGAAAATTGAGCTTTGGTTTCACTTAAGAGTGGAAGGGAGACAGAGTATTTCCCTCAATGTTTTCCAGCCAGATTGCAGGAGCTTTTTATTAGAAGTGATAGGATATGTGTATGAGTGTGTGTGTGCGTGTGCGTGTGCGTGTGCGTGTGTGTGTGTGTGGGTGTGTGTCTGTGTACTTGTTGGTCCCGGCAAGTGTATGTGTGCATGCTTGCATTCCTGTGCACGTATACGTTTGCGGCTGTGTGTGGCTGTGCGCATGTGTGTTTACACAGCTGGAAGTAGACAGCAGTATCACTCCACCTGGCAGTACTTGCTAGGGTGTCTGCTGTGAGCCCACTAAAAGGCAGACAGGTTCTGGCACCCTCTCCAGAAAACAAGAGGACTCCGCTTACCAAACATCCCTGCATTAAGGCTCAAACAGCGGGCCAAATCCCTGCAAAACCCTGTAGAATTTACTTAGGCGGGCAAATGGCTCCCTCTCTAAACTGCTGATAGCTGACTGCTCTGGCAGCGCTCAGGTGGATCTGCTGCATGGCCGCCAGCCCAGTTTCCACTCCATTCAAGTTTCCACTCGGATCCAGGCTTGTCTATGTGCACCCTCCACCCCCACCTCATTCAGCCTCTGTCATCTCGACCTCTTAGCCTCCATCTTCCCTCTTAGGCCACAAGGCAAATCCATACTTGTGTCACATTCACTGTAAACTCCCTCTCTCCACCACTGTCCGAAGTGATATCACACTGAGGGCGGTCCCGGTGGAACCAAACACAACAATGGCCTCCTTGGTTCATCCGTCTCACTTATTACTGCTTGGGGCCGTGCTAAGATCAGCAGTACGCAGGATTAGCCCCATGAACCTGCCTGCCATCCGCCTGAGCTCTCTTAAGGGCCCCACTGTGATCCTGACCGACGACCGACGAGTCTCAAAGGCTTTTGAGCTCAAAACCAACGCCTATTCACATTATACACACCCACACTCCCACGCCAAGACAATGCCTCACAGTCACCCTTACCTCTGAGCAGCAGTTCTGCAGATTTCTGACCCAAACCTAGTTTCTTTACAAACACATACACACACACACGACGACCATGAACGCCACTTAAAAGATGAACGAAGAGATATATGGACATTTGAATAACTAATAAAGCAAGAAGAAAACAAAGCCAAAAATATGAAAAAATGATTTACAGTCATCCCACCCACTCATCTGCTTTCAGAGGGCCCCACCTTCACTTTAATGACCACAAATAGATTATACCACAACCAGGTACACTCCACAAACTTTACTCTCTTCTCTGTCTCATTCAATCAGGAAAAAGGCCGTGGGGAGACCAGAGCAAATTAGCACGAAAAACTGCAGAGAAAAGGCAGGGCCAAACAAGAAGTGAAATAACAATGATGACGAATGTTCTGTTTCATTATTCTGCTGCTCTGGCTGTAGCAAGTAGAATGGCTCCGCTCAGACCAATAAAACTCTGATTCATATGTAAACACACTGCCAGCGCCTAAAAGGACAAAACCAGTGGCGAGAGTAACAGAGTCGACATCTTGCATGTAAATAAATTAGCTACACCCCAGCTTATATGTAAGGTTATATGTAAGAACCTAATATTGATGTCCATGTCCTTAAGTTTCAGGTACAGGTGTATTCAGGTATAACAGCATCTCCCACTCTACTGCATGGTAACTGAACGTAACACTTTACGACTCATGTAGTGACAGCTGTTGTGAATACTCATATTATGACACCCCCCCACACAATTAAAAACCCAACATCAGAATTGTACTCCTAGCATGCGTCGTGGGAGGTTGAGAACTTTAAATAAACAGAAAAACCCAAACTGTAAACTGTCGCTGTTTCTCAATTCGCATTCTTCCGTCCGTTTTGAGTGCTATTTTGAGTGCATAAGTGCGCTCACAATGACAAGTATGGCAACATGCAGTGCACTATGAGTACCCGAATGGTGTACTCATAATGATCAAAAAGTTGAGTGTGAAAAGCTGGACACTTATTGCACAATGGTCGCCATCTTGGCTATGTAGTGGAAGGAGAGGGATCATAATCTGTGTTCAAAATTGTTAATCAACATACCGGTACGTTTTCAGCCAGTAGGAGGACATGTCATCGGCCCCAGTGGCGACATAATTTCCACGTCGTGTGAAACAGGGGCACACACAAGCGAATTAAAAGTGCATTGTTGCGTTCGTTAGTACACAACTTGCTTGTTCGATTCGAGACACTACTACTACTACCACCCTGTCAAAATTCACGCACTACGCAAGTACCGTAAGTACAATGTGTACACAGTGTACTACAAAGTGTACTGACGAAAGTATCCGGAATGAGACACAGACAGATATGAAATGGAATGATTCAGGGTGGGAGGGATGCATTTTTGGGTTCATGATTGATGACTGAGTGTAGTGGTTATAAATCATGTAGGCATTCAAAAGGAAGGTTCAGTTCATACATGCACTTCAGAGGATGGATCCGGGCTGGTGCTGGAGGTAGCGGGGGTTGACAGAATGTTGTGTTAGCTTTCTAGTTCATTCACAAGACACCAGCCATAACTATTCTGAGGCTATTTGACTAATCTATAATGCTGTTACTATGGAGCATTAAATTAAGATTAACCACATCCATTGGTGAGCTAGCAGCATGATTAACTAAGATCTCAATGTTATGATTACTCTTATAATGTGCTTTAAAAGACATTATAAATTATTTGTAAATCCTATCGAGATCACATTAATTACAATGTCAAACTGCTAGCGTGCATCTATGTTAATGTACTGGACCATGTCTATGTATGCCAACAGTATGCTAACAACAATCGAGTGAACTCAGACGGTTGGCATTTTCACCACCATCAAAGAAATACAGTGTTTCTGCCTCAGTGGCCAACAATTACGCTAGTTAGCCCTCGCTGTTTATAATGGAAGGCAGCATCACTAAGCTTGGCTGTGTGGAGGGATCCATTTATATCCCACTAAGGCCCCCTAAGGCCATCATTGTGTCACAATAGACAAACCCATACATAAATCTTACTCAGTGTATACACGTACACACACCACTAAATTGGTCAACTAACACCAATCATCAGCTGCAATAAAGTTACAGAACCAGCACACCGCATTAAACTCATTGTGCCTGCTGTGGTGATTAAGGGCTAATCCAAAAAAATGACGTGACATTAAAGCTACAATATCAAACATTTGTGGTGTAAAACGCCTTTGTCGTTTGAATGGCTGAATACAAAAGACAGTATTTGTACAACAAAAAAAATATATACAATATATTTTCAATCTAATGGCCATGCATAAAACCTTTCCATTTGCAGTACTTATAGTATTCTTATGAGTTGAGAGTGACATTGCCAGGAAGGGACGTGGTTTAAGTCAAACTGCAGTGTTTGAATGGTACCCCCATGATCTCTTTTCTGACAGCAGAAAAAATGCCTTTATAACGGCAAGATGCAGAGTTGTGAGGCAGGCTCAGTGCAGACCTGTTTGGAGAGGCATTCAGTTAAACATTGGGGATGAGGGATGTGTGTGAAAGATCGGGCCTGCTCGGAAGCCCCTATGCTAAACCCTTGGAGGGTGCACAAGGAACATGTAATTGAATGAGAAACAGTCTCTCGCTGGATCATGACACTATTTTGGCAGCGTAGTAAAAGCACAAGGTCGACGCGGGCCCCGTTGTGCACTCGCGCTGCCTCCTCTCTGTGCCAAAGCATGAGTAATGTCATGAACTTGTGTTGTTCAATACTTAGAGAGAAAAAACAGGATAAATCAAATCTAATAAAGAGTGGAAAAGATTGCTGTTTGTAGAAAAAAGAATGGGAGAGCATGAGGGGGGCAGGAGAGAGAGTGAGGGCGATTGGCAGGCGTACCGGCTTCTCCACATGCCGCCACTGCTACGCTCCCTCTCGAGTGTGCTGGGTCTCCTGCCAAATCGCATGAGGGTTGAGCTCCCGGTCTCGCTGTTTGTATCACAGCCACTGGTCTGCACCCTGCCTGCACCCTTGCCCCATCAACGCAATTGCTGCCTTTCACTTTAGCACCAGAGAAAAAAGGTCCGGCGCATGCAATCAAGTGTCAGAACCAGAAGGTGTAGCCATTAAACATGTGCAAACAAACAGACGTGGTAATTTGTGCGCCAGGCAAGGATTGACACCAGTCTAAGTAATTTACAATCCACGGCCACAGAGAAATAAACCATATGTGTCAACAAGCTCTTAACTTTCTTTTCAATTGAGCAAGCTGCCTATAATCCACAGAACATATCTCCTTCAACATGTATGGTCATTGATCTCGTCAAATGGTGCATAGTACATATATGTTAAATTATGACTAAAATAAAATGGATAAAATTGGCGTGTATATTATACATACGTTTTTCATTCTCATTTTGACAAAAATGTGATTAGTCAGTATTTAGACTAATTTCATCATCATATTTAGTTATTAATTTCTCAGAAAAGGCGAGCTGTCAATTTGACCATTATTTGATTTACTTTGATTTTGTTAGATTTGCAAATAAACTGTGACGTCTCCCCAGCTCTACATGCTGTTGTCTGTGTTGCTTGTTTTTCCCTGTGTTGTTCTGTCTATCTGTCAGCAGGGGGAGCCGGGGTTAGAGCCAAGTGGACACGCCTAGGCCCGGGTGTGCCTCTAAGTCTAACATATATAGTCCAATGTCCTTTCTCTCCCTCTACCACATATGCATCGGACCAGGCCGTCATCGGACCAGGCCGTCATTGGACCAGGCCGTCAATGGACCAGGCCGTCATTGGACCAGGCCGTCATCGGACCAGGCCGTCATTGGATCAGGCCGGCATCGGACCAGGCCGGCATCGGACCAGGCCGGCATTGGACCAGGCCGTCATCGGACCAGGCCGTCATCGGACCAGGCCGGCATTGGACCAGGCCGGCTTTGGACCAGGCCGGCATTGGACCAGGCCGTCAATGGACCAGGCCGTCATCGGACCAGGCCGTCATTGGACCAGGCCGGCATTGGACCAGGCCGTCATTGGACCAGGCCGTCATCGGACCAGGCCGGCATCGGACCAGGCCGTCAATGGACCAGGCCGGCATTGGACCAGGCCGTCAATGGACCAGGCCGTCATCGGACCAGGCCGTCATTGGACCAGGCCGTCATTGGACCAGGCCGGCATCGGACCAGGCCGTCATTGGACCAGGCCGTCATCGGACCAGGCCGTCATTGGACCAGGCCGGCATTGGATCATGCCTGCTATCGCTTTTGTAGTTTTGTTCTTGTTTTGTGTTAATTGTTTTAATCCAGATTTTAAGTGTAATATTAAATATTTACTAAATGTACCGCTTTGGTCTCTGGACTATTAGAAACCCTAATTTAAATTAGGTTTACAATATGGGTAAAATTAGGGTTACATTAGGGTTACATTAGAGGTAACATTAGGCTTAGGGTTATATGAACTAGGATCTAATGAAGTGGGTAGTAGATCTACAATGCCTTTAGTTAACATTTCACTTTCTGCTATGTCAACATGAGACTTAGTGGTGAAATACATGACAGGATCTTGAAGATGATAAAAAAAATCCCTAATAGGGCTTTAGTGCTACCCCTCCAGACAGGGTTCAAAATATACTTACTGTTTGAAAACAAGTGCATTTGTCATAACAAGCATCTTATTTGCTACCTTTGACAGGTTTACCAAACCTCCAGTCCCAAAATTCCCCAAACTAGTTTCTACCAGCAAATGCAGCGAGTTTCCATCCCTTTTTTTTTTACAACAATTACTTTAACGACAAGATTGAAGGCATTAAAACACTGTTGATGCAACAGTACTGAAAAATATATCAAACCTAACTACCAAACCTAACCTAACCTCAAACCAAACATAAAGTTAGGATAAAAGAATAGAATCTTGAATCTCTTTTATGAAAAGGATTAAAAACAATCTAAATTATGTAATTCTACCTTTCATCAAGATGGTAACAAAAATACTTTTCATTGAATTTGGACGAAATAATGCTGCATATCACAGAATAATATTATTAATAATGAACAATGAGAATATAAATTGGGGAATTAAAAACAAGTGGCAGCATGTTTTAGATTGTTGTATTTAGCTAGAAATCGTCATTATTTTGACATCATAATATTTAAAATATATTTTGTCAAAATATTGATATTTAGATAAATATAGCAATCAATAGTTGTTTGTCTGTTTCCTGAAAAAAAAAATTGTCATTATAATAATGAAAATGCATTTAGTCAAAAGTTTGACTAATGTAATGCGGCGTTGTGGGGTGGCGAGAGTAGGTGCGGGCCAGAGGAAAAACTGAAGGCAGATGTGGAAACGGTTCACGTATAAAGCGTAATTTAATTCTTAGACACAACGCACAGTACATAAATAATGACCAACAGCACCTAGTGCTGCTAAGGAAACTTAAATAAGGTCCATAATTAAACTAAGGAGGCGCACCTGTGTGGGGCTAATCCCCCACAGCTGCGCAGCCGGAGGCACGGAGCGTGCAAGGGCCTGTACACGGCGATCGTGACAACTAAATATATTTTCGTCAAATGAAAATATTATTTGTCTAAATCTGACTAAATATACAGTATTGTTCCTTAATATCATGACAAAGTTTGTATTCATCAAATGGTGACGTATAACATTTGCAGAAGCATCACCATTTGATGATCTCAGACTGGGCTGCATAAATGGGATACTGTATTTAGCTAGAAGATCATACATAGTTCGACTAAATTATTATACATCACAATGTAGACGCATATTTCTGTACATAAGCAACCACAATTTTCGTCACTCTAATTAAATTTACGTATGTTGACAAAAATATCATAAACAGCCAGAAACGTGGATAAAGTGTATGCGATGGATTTGATTGTGTGGATGACCTCACCAGCAGTTGAATTTAGATAATCTGAAAAATCACGGGACACCCAAACACATTTATGTGTGTTCTAAGGTAATACAATTATACTATAGTATATTGTACAAGGCCATAATTATAATATATATTGGGGTGGACACACCGAGAACTTACAGGGCATATAGTTCACTCTTTTTTAGCAATGTTTATTATATTGTACTGTAATATGTTTTCCGGCAATCCGTAAGGACAGGCTGTTTCTATGGGCAGACGGCCATTTTTTTATTTATTTTTAAATCAGGACACTATGTCAAAACAGGATGAGTTTCAGATTTGCCACATACATTAAATACATAGCACATTGTTCAGATGAGTCGAGACTGTGTAAGGGAAGGCTCTGTTCTGAGCTCGCATTGCCTGTGGAAGCCTAGCTCCTGTGCTTGCTATAACATTATCCACCTGCTCATTTTCCTGTTAGGAGGTGACCTGTGTGTAGAGGGCCATTATAATTTCTTTGATGATCCATCAAAGCAGCTTTGACAGCTACCAACTGGGACATTATTATAGTATTAGTATTATAGTATTATAGTATTAAGTATTATACAATTACGATTAGGTAATTTAGGCATCTTGCTCAAGGATGCTTACAGGTAGGCCAACTTCTGGCTGTGAGTCCAACACCTAGACCACTAGACAATTTTGCCCCATGTGCGAGGAACATTTTATTTTGTTCCTTTTGATAGAGCCCTATTTTTACTGGTAGGTCTACCACGTGTTTTTGACCACTGACGGGCGTGTATTGTGTTTTGACCATTGATTCAAGACATCAAAATGCCTGTACATTAAACACCTACTGGGACTTTGTACATAAGGTATGGCCACAATGGATGTTTAACAAGTTTAGACCACACTGGAATAAAATGTATATTTATTGGGAATGAGGCATATGTGGGGTTGAGCAGGCAGGATTAAAGACAACCATTGACTGGCTCGGCGAAGCAGGCTGACGTTCATTGAGCTCTTAAATAATTCAACATCTTTTTTCTGGCGCACAGGGATATTCCTATTCTGTCTTTCTGCATTGCACCATTCTTAGTGCATACAATATATGTATGCAAGTGCATGTAAAAATAAACACACACACACACACATCTTGTAAAGTCTCTACAGTCACACAACGCCTAGGAAAACAGTGCTGTCACATAAATGGGCTTCTACTGTAACAACAGTAAGAAAAAGATGCAATGGAATTACACCTACACTCTACATCCTACACAAATATAGGTACTCACTTGGGAAAAAATGCTTACCTCTCCATATGATGTGGTGAAATAATGTCTAGGTCATAGTTTTGTGTGTCCCTTCCCTTGTTCTAAGAAATTGGCCTAGAGACAAAGATCTAGTTAGATGATTCAAACCTTTTAACTTGCTTAATCCGTGACTAAACCAGCATGACACATTGCTATTCCTGTTCCTATTTATGTCAGAACTGATCCGGTTATCTTTGAGTATAGAGCTCCTGGTGTACTGCTGCATGCTGCAGCCCCACCTGCTTCTAGAATACGCCTTCCAAGGCCTAAGGTACTGACCCATAAGTCTTTAACGCTGCCTGACTTCACCACTGACATGCAGCCATTTCTTTTAACATTGTCGGCATAATTGTAAACACATTGAGAGCTTGAGCTCATGGTTGCCAATCGATAAGAAGGACACAAACCTATTATAGCTGGAGAATAACAACTTAGGCATTTAGGCATTTCTAAAGGCAGGGAGCAAATGTTTAAAAAGATTTGGGCCCAACTATACACAAAACCAAATATGATCCAAATCAACATTATTCCTTTTAAAAAGGTACACTCCTCAATTGCATTATAGTGTCCCCATATCTCCAAATGTTGTGGCAGCCAGGGGTCGGTAATCTGGCAGACCGAGCATTTTCCCGGTGGGTTGACACACCTTGTTGCCGATTTTTTATTAAAAAATTATACATTTTGGCCAACGACCGGCCTATAAAGCAGGGACAGCAGCACATTGGTTCATTTTCTATACTGACACTGGGCAGGCCCAATCTCATCTCTTACTAGGCCCCACCCCTCCCCATCTGTCCTTTATGTTTCTCGTGTCAGATGTCGCGGCTCAGAGGGCGTGCGGAGATGTTGCAACCAAAACAATTTGAAAATCTAGAGATGGATGCCGCAGAATGTGCAAAAATACCAGACATGTTTGTTGCAGGGGTTTGTTGTATAGCTTCAATATCTACAGCACCTAACATTGTGTAGCGATAGGTGGGAGGAGGAGAAGTGGCTTGCCATGGCCACTGCCAGGCAGAGGAGCAGGCATGTTACAGGGAAACCGAGGAGGGACAGAGTAAGGATGACAGGGCCGAGGAATAGAGTGAGCAGGAGCACAAAGGAGAGTTTAGTTGAAGTGGTAAGCATGGAGTAGCTTCATGATGAACAGGGACTCACAGGAAGGGAGCAGGGAGGTAGTGTGTGTGTGCCATGCCATGACATGATGATCATGATGATGATTTATGTCAGCTAACGATTCTTCCAAAAAAACAGATCTGCATTATTTATTATCCAACATTTTACCCTTACATGGGCAGGGACCTGGCTAACCAGGCCCAAGTTACGGCAACCCCGCACCCCATGGCCTCTCAGCCTGATAAGGACCTATATGATGTCTTTATTCCAATGAAAATCAACCATATCAATGATGGAGTTATGAATGAACAGTGCTACATGTTGTGATCTGTTCCCTCCGGGCAACGGATTTGAAATTGTTTTTTGAAATAATGTACACCCCAACATAAATACATTATTAGTATGAACAGGAATAGACTTAGGTTGGAATATAAGTCATGTTTGCATTCTACAGATAGATCATTCTGAAAGTGTATCTGCTAAGGTTATGAAATTGAAACATAAGTTATTGAATGTTTTATATTTGAATAGGTTTTCTGTTCAGCAAAGGTGCCTGGCAGTGTTCTCTCACAACTCTGATCTGAAACTCTGAAACTCGATACCCGAAAATGACAACCTGAAAAAGACAGTCCGAGTATCCGAAGACTGAAAAAAGCCGTAGATCAAGGAGATGAAAATTTGGACATCACCCACTTACAGTATGTTTGCGAGACGTGGAACCAGCCGAGCTAACTTTATCTCGGGAAAGGCATAATTTGAGGGGCCCTATATACACAGTGGGACAAAATGTAAGTAAAATTAGGATGGATGCTTGGTTTACTGGGCGCCAAGCAGCACAAAACCAGTTTTAAATTAGCTTGCATTGATCTATTAGTTAAAATCGCTCTTAGTACAGTATGGTTTGGTAACATTGTAGGGCTTTACCAAAATAATCACAAATAAGTGAGGGATTGCAGCTTTAAGGGTTTATGCTACATTTATCATAACACACAAGTTCATGTTGTGGAAGTGATGTCTCTCAGTAGGCTCTTAAGAGTGTAAAACTCAGACCTGAGAATTCAGAAATACAACTTCAGCGGAGCACTAAGTACTGTGCACAACCAGTTGAGTGCTCAAATTGAACTTTAGACTTTTTTTGTTGTTGCACAAACAGTTTCAGTATGCACCTTTGTTCCAGCATTCCTCATCGTTGTGAACGGCAGCCAATAAAGTGAGCACACAGCATATCCTGCAGCGACACAGTTATCGGGTTTGATCAGACCATAAATTTGTCAAGGTGTTTTTTTGTGAAAACAAATACAGTACCAAAAATATCCCTGTGCTGATGCATATCAGGTTCAATCAAATATCACTTAAGGTCCTTTAACCAGGGGATGTTTATGTGGTGGATTTTCCTGTTTATAGTCTATGTGTGTAAAGCATCTTTACAACATCCTAAATCAAGAGCCAAACCGTATCCTGCTTAAGTACATAAAGCCATGACGATGTCAGAACAGGAACACCAACAAATGCTACACCATAACCTAGTGGATCATATATCCCTCCACAAGCACAACAAGAGAGGCAAGGAACCGAGGTACTGTAGCTGTACAATAACCCTAAACCACAAATCGCTGTTACAGGAGAAGAATGAATGTAAATCCAGATGACACACTGTTGACCTACCAGAGATGGAGGCTGTAAAAGTAATCATGAACAATTAATCTCTCTTTGCTAATGGAAGGCCCGCTGCAAAAGATAAAACTGGGAGCCAGAGAAGCCATATTATTACATGCCCACAGAAAGTACGTCTGTGGACTCAAACAGCATGTGAGAACATTTGTACTCGTATTATCCTATTTATTTATAGAAAGCAAAGCAAAGCAGAACGTGTGCTATCATATTTCTTATGGCACAATTACGACCCTCCTCTCCATCCTCTTCCTTTTCTGGCCACCGGACATGCCGACTGACCTCTGCCAAGGCAGCCGTGCTTGTCATGGCCTAAAAAAAGTTCAAGTAAAGTCATTTTTTTGTTATGATGAATCTGCCAAAGAGGTTTGATTTATGAGCAGGACAGTCTACAATAACACATAAAAGCCTGTGTGATGCGTAGGCTGACAGCCTGTTGTTCTGCCTCCAGAAAGGGCGGGGGGGGGGGAGCCGGGGAGTCTATCCTAGTCTTATTTTCTCCAAGTACACTGCAAATACTAGAATCACACACTCCTGAAGGAAGACAAGGCCCAGAGGTCCATTTGGATAGGCATTCATGGGAACTGAAGTGCCTTTGGTTTGGTGGGGACTGTTGACTTTGGGTCAGCTCTGAAGAGCGTGTCATCTGTCTCAAACAATGCTCTTGAGTTACAGTGCATTGTCTGAGGTTAAGCCATGCGGTTGAATGGAGGTTTGGTGCACGCTGATTAAGTGCTCTGTGTGTCTCACTGTTTAAAACTGCATTCACCAACAATCTATTCAAAGCTGTGTGGGTAGTTCCATGAGAATTATACAAGTATTCTTGAATTTTTAAAGGGCGTGTGATTGAATCTTTGAAAAAAAAACGAAACAACATTTATCTAACACTGGTTTCAACCACGAGGGTAATTCCAGACAAAAACTGAGGTGTGTGCCTTCAACGTGTCTTTGTGGCAAATCTGCTTGTACTCAGTAATGCGATATTCAGCAAATTTGCCTCTGCATACATGTGAATTTCTTGTCTTTTTCCATTTTCCATGTCAGAATCCATCACAAGTGTACATATGCCATTTGAGGTCAGCGTCATACACCGACGGGCAAAAACACATACGCACTCATACACTGACACTCAAATGTCTGACTGCCAAAATGCTTAGCTCAGAATGTAGCCGGTCCCGCTTTGATTAGCCATGTTCATTACCTATGAAAGCAAATCACCAATCAACTGACAACATTGGGATTGCATTGCAAACCTGGAGCCAAGGGGGACAACTACAATAACTGTAGGCAAGACATAGGTTCACAGGTTCATTTTCACCCTGTCATAGTTGACGAGTTATTACACGAGGTCCATACGGTGTAATACATTGAAGGGACAGCTGAAAACAGAAAACAGCCATTTCAAGCTTCGATGGCAATGCCAACTGCAACAAGGGGTCTGCCATGTGGACACAGCCTGCCACTGAGGAAGGGCAGGGCAGACAGGAACGCTATGATAGCATCCACATGTATCCCCTGGAAGCCTGCAGCCGTTAGCTGAGTTGGGGGACCTTGATGTGGATGAATAGAAGGTAGGGGATGCTCTCTCTACTAGACAATTACAATTACTATTAGGTCATTTACCAGAAGCTTTTTTCCAAAGCGACTTACAATTCCATGCTGCTATTACATGGAGCAGGTAGGCCAACTCTGGGGCTCAAACCCACAACCTTCCGGCTTGGAAGGTCGTGGACCACCTAGACCACTAGACTATCCTGCCCCAGACAAAGACTTGGTATTTGGATTCCAGCAGCATGCGTTTAGGGGACATCGATGTTTTGGTGCGACAAGGGATGGGAGCAGGCTTTGGTGAAAGTGTGGGTAGGGGGGGCTCTTCTGTCAGATAGCTGTCACTCCCATGCATGGTGTGTGTGTGTGTGTGTGTGTGTGTGTGTGTGTGTGTGTGTGTGTGTATGGGGTAGCGGGGCAGGGGACAAAGCGGAGCCCTGTCTCCGCGGGGATGGTCGTGGGCAGCGTGGGATTGATGGGGTGGTGATGAGAGATGGAGATGTCAGGGAACAGACACCCATTCAGAGCGGGACCGGCAAGAGAGGCCTGCTGGGGAACACTAGGGCCCCATCATCACCCCAGGCCTAGGAGGCCAGACTCGGGTGTTCTCAAGGAACTGTCCAGTGGGGGCTCCCCGCACGCGTGCCCACTGTGGGGTTCTTTTCATGCAGTGTGACAGGATTGCATGGCGGTGGTTTCTACAGAGACACTCACCTCTCTATGTAACTTTAGTAAAAACAACTTGACTTTATGTGGGAGTGGGAGTGTGTGTGTATTAACGCTGCTCCTGCGCTATGAAGTCAAAATAACTATATCTACTATCTAATAATAACACATCTACTTAGTGCCCTAGCTTGAAAGGACAGGAGATAAAGGGTTATGGCACGACCTCTCAGGTAATGCTTGGTACCTGAGACTGGTAACAAATCATTCATCTAACGTCCTTCTGGTCAGGTCATTTGAGGTGGAGGGATATCATGGCAGCATGGTGGTAGCACTTTCCAAATACTTTGGCAATATTGTTTGTAAGTTCAGTTAAAGTTTTTATGTAACCTCCAATAATAATAATAACAATAATAATAATAATTCTTCCATTTTTAAATGATGGTTTTTGTATACTACTTTTTCTCCACAAGATATGATGCTTATAAGTGGTTAGTTATGGTAAATAATGTATGTATGTATGTATGTATGTACTACATACAGTACATAATAATACATACTGTATGTTTGTATGTCTCTATTTTCCTGTAAAGGTCTCTTTCAGTCAAGGCGTGAGGTGTTTTACATTCCTGGCGGTCTCTCCTGGCCGGTGCTGCAGACCGACACACTGAATCGGCCATTGTTTTAGGTGCGTGTGGCAAACCCGTCAAGGGACAGTCACTGGAGACAGCCCCTCCCCACCAGGGAGATCAGCCGGAGAAACCCAAGTCACGTTCAAATAAATTCTTTCCTGTCCAAATTGACACCCTTCCATTGCCGTGATGTGGCTTTGGTTTAGTTTACAGTAATTTAGAGTCTGGGTGGCACAGGAATGCGGTGGGGGACAGAAGCTTAAGGTACACTTAAGATGACTTACAGGCTCAAATTATGGGGTGAGCTTCCACCACTTCTCACTTTTCACAGATACGGCAGAGATTTACCTGCTTCTGGCATGAAGCGAATCATTATTTCAAATGAGCTACATGGAAATTATCATCAAAGTTAAATTCTGCGCCCATTGCAATTTAGATGGCTCCTAGTCCTCTACCCGTCATAAAGGCTTAGCTATTCATCACTCTTTTAAAATAGACATTGATCAAGTCTCTACTGCTGAGTCAGCACCACATGTGTTGTTTGAGAGGCGTCTGGACCCGCTTGGCTCCTTTAATACGACATGCTTTTTTCACACCGCCACATAAGGTACGTTTTATGCAAAGCAAAGCGGCGTAGAATGACCCATTCCAGACCAGTGGTTAACTGAAGGTTCTAACCTTATGAAGCATGTACTACATCTTATCAAAATGCGTTATATGGAACTCCCTTGAAGCAGGGCCAAACCTAATACCAAGCATTGCATCTGCTCTTGATAAAAAAACAATAATCAACTGCACTGCGTTGAAAAGATCCAGTGGCGTGTGTGTGCGTGTATAACATTGCATCAGGTATAGCATGGACAACCCCCCCCGCCCTCCACACACACACACACACACACACGCGCAGCTGGAGTGAACTTTAACATGGCTGTGAACAGTAATACTGGCAGTCGTAGGTCTAGCCCAGATCAGTTTCAATGACAATGCAACGTGTGCCCCAGTGTTCATTATAAACAGGGAGATCTAATAAACTTCTCCAAACTGCACAGCGAAGATGCACACATGGTGTTCATAAGGAACATAACGCTCTCCCTGCGAAAACCTAATGGAAGCCCCACAGCACAGAGAAATCAAATACACACATATGAACGCACAGGCCCACTGCCAGAGAATATCTCTCTCTGTCTCTCTCCCACTCTTCACCTTTCATGTATCCCCCAATCTAAATTGTCAGCGCTGTTTCCGAATTCCTGCGTTAATGCAAAAACCTGCGTTGGATCAGGAGATTATACAGGTCTGGAATACAGCTCTTATTGAAGGCAACGTCCGTCTTGTCCTGCTGAGGTCTAAGATGCGGCAAGAGAGAAGCATGTGTTGAACGGAGGCACCACACAAGGGGTTGGTCATTTTAGCAGAACCCACGGGTTGAACCCGACCTAATGTAGTTTACCACTAACACAGCACAGACTGTATTATGAAGGCTCTGCTTCTTTTATAGCACGAGTAATAGTTAAATTAAAAAGTTATGCAGTGCTGTGCTTTCCAGGGACATATTACAGGGGACATGAAAATAGTCTGACTGGGTTCAAAGCAGCCCCTCTCCAGTCAATAGTACAGGAACCAGCGGAGGCCAGCTACGCTTTAGCCTAACCCTAACTTTCCAATGAAACGGTCTGTGTTCGCTTGAAGCAGTCTCCCAATGGAACTGCTTAGCGAAGAATAGCCTGTTGCAGCTGAGAACCGCTACCCTGCAGCTCTAACGACCACCATCTCACACTTGCGGAGGACCGAACATGTTTGCGCTGCAAGAGGGACCGCTGTGGCTCACATCCATCTCGACAAGAGACTCGTCCAAATGTCAGTGTTTATAAAGGAGGCCTATTATCACAGTCACGACTGCACATTTCCATATGGATCTGCCCTGCCAATGACCACTTGCAAGCTGATTATTACGATAAATCTCTGCAAAAGCAGGACGCAAGGAAAATGAAGGTTTTATGACCGCATGTCTTATTTCCAAGGTTCGATCACCACGCAGAAAGTACAGAGTGCAAGGCCAGCTAATCTCCCTGTTTTTGGTTCATCTTGTGTCAAAAGGTTATAAAGTGTTGGGAGGTTTTGTTAGGTTAATAACAATGAACTTGATACTAGAAGAGCTGAAATGGATGGTACTGGGCCATCAAGTGCTTAAGGGCTGTTGTTTTTGTGACTTGTAGAGAGAGTGATGTTCAATCTGTACTCATGTGGAAACTTGTTTTTTCACCTCAAACTTCCACATGCTCAGCGTCCCACTTTAAATAACCCCAAGCCTAGATGTCAGTTACACATAGCAAATCCAGGTGGAGCCTCCTATTAGATTCCTATACACATTCCAGTTAGGGGCATACGAACCGGGTATTAAAAGGTCATGTACGTGCATTTGCATGTAAAATGTTCATTTGGTTCTGTATGGAAGAAAAAACAGACTGGTTTAATTGCTGTTAATACTGTTATTTTTGTTTTGTTGGTATACTGGTGAGTTTTGGAATAAAAACGATTGATGAGGACAGGTGACAGCACCTAGCACCTGTGTGGTAAGGTAAGGAGGAACGTAGCCCATATGTAGCTCTAAAGCAGCAGATGTTAACAAAACAGTTTTAATGGATCAAAACAATGCTGAAGACGATGTATTACTCCTCTCTATCTACTGTCCTCACTAGCCTGGATGACCAAACCCACATGGCCTAATGTCAAGTGTGCAAGAAGTAATCCTTGAGCGAATTAGCATTTTTTGCACACGGTTTGAGTTAATGAAAATACGAGTGTGATTTTGTATCTTGAGTTGTTGCCCAAGTCTTTTGTGCTGGCTGGATGGAGCCAAGACCTGGCTCCGCTAGCTGCTCCATGTAGGATCTGGCTCTGTTTAGCCATGCTTGATAGAGCCCAGATGGGCTTCCTCTGACTCCCCTGTCCTCTCCAAGTTCACCGAGTCTAGGGACAGAGCTGGTAGGGCTGGGCTGATACTCTTTAGGTGGGCAAACACAGAGTTCCAGAAGTTGATTAGAGGCAGAGAGGGGAAAACTTGATTGATGTGCCATCATCAAAAAATATTAATGTTTTATTGCTATACTAGTAATTGCCAGCTGGAGCTGGACCAGAGGTGCGTGCAGAGCAACGAAGCGTTAAATTTGTCCAACAGATGGTGTAATTAATAACAATCCTTTGATAAAAACTAATTTATACCCACAGAAGGCCAGCCCACATCACATTTAAACCCAATATAGATAAGATCCGACCCAGAAGCCTAAATTGTCATTCTGCACAAGTCTGCACATGACCTCTCTCAGTCCAGATTCGGTTATTTGCCCATAAAGGTTTCCCCTGAAGAGAGGAGGTGAGGGGGGGCTCAGAGGAGGGAAAGGGAGAAAAAAATAACCCCTCGGGCACCAGCTGTTGATTCTCCATGAAAAAATACTCCACGGGGTGATAGCTTCCATGTGCAGAGCCCCCCGCACTCATGACGAACTCTAATAACAACATGGAAAGGGTGTTATTGCGTTGCACGTCATAATCTTCAAAGACTGACACCCCAGCTTGTCTGGGAGATGCTCTTGTGGTCTATACACTCCAATGTCAGGCCTGCTTATAGATTTGTCCCATACATGCATACACCCATGTTTGCACATACACATAATGTTTATATATGTATACAGCCACTAGCCTTAACAACAACAACAACAAAAACAGTACAGTAAGGGAAGGGCAGGGTTGGTGACACGTTTATGTATGTGAACATAAATAATCTTAAATGGTCTTTTTTAGTCCTGTATGGCCATGGTTGTGGTGACGTAAACACGGCCCTAGTTGTTGAAATGATCTACATTAGTGATGCCATTTTACTGTAGACTCCACTTTATTCTGCACCATTTAAATCTGCCAATTACATTTATTTCATTCACACCGCCAGAATTTCTTGATTTCTGATTTGCTGGTTGGACAGAATACATACCAGAGATGCCGTTGTCCGTTATCATTCTGCAGAGCATTTGTAGCCTTGTCTGAACTGCATGTAGAGTGATAATATTGAATGAGCACTGGAGGGTTGATGAGGGGATTGCGCACAGGTGGGCCGCTGCTAGGGTGCGTGTGTTGGTGTTGATGTGGTGTTGGTGTGTGGACAGCCAACGGCCAGTGGTTTAATACACCGGCGAGCTCGACCGGGGAGGGGCAGTGGCCCTGGATGTTACACATTCACACCTGTGCAATACCTATATATACACAGTGGCTTCAGTCCGTTGGGTTCTTGGTCACCTCCCTGAACAAGGCCCTTCTTGCCGGGTTACTCAGTTGGCCGGACGGACAGATCTACAGTAGGAAGAGTCCTGGTGGTTTCAAACTTCTTCATATTATACTACTTATTTGTATTGTCATATTAAGCGTATTATTATTTTTTTTATTATTATTTTAATTTTTATTAACTATTAAGTCAACTGTGCTCCTGGGAACACTCAACGCTTAAGAAATGGTTTTATACTCTTGCCCTGATCTATGTCTCACTACAATTTTACCACGTAGGTCTACAGAGTTTCTTGGACATCATGGCTTAGTTTTTGTCCTGAAATTCAGTGTGAATTGTGGGACACTTATGTACATATGTGTATGCCTTTGTTAACTATGTCCAATCAATTTGCCACAGACTCCAATCAAGTTTTAGGCACATCTCAAGAATAATTAAAGCAAACAGGATGCCCCTGACCACACTTTAGGAGTGCCACAGCAAAGGGTCTGAATATGTGAAAGAGATTTTGTTTTTGATTTTTAATAAATTTGCAAACATTTCTGGAGACACGTTTTCACTTTGTCATTATGCGTTATTGGGTGTAGATTGGGCCTTTTGTGTGAATAAGTGAAGCCCACTGAAGCCCAGTGTTGTGATTTTGCAACATTGAAACAAACCCCTCCAAATCATGTGTATTTTCCTTTTTTTAATTATAATTTTTTTTAACTAAACACTAAACATCACTAAACATCTTTAGAATAAGGACAAACATACTACAGGTCAAATACGTATTACAAAAGAGAGAGCTTGGCAGTGGGAGACAATGCCATGTTGTTTGAACTTTGAATGTGATATGACTTACAGTATTAAAATTTTCCTGCCAAAAATTTTGATATGATACAGTTTAGAGTTTGGGGTGTTGGGATGTTTAGTGTTTGTCTACATTCAGTCAGGAATAGGTACTACTACCTTTAAGAGCAAAACAAAACAAAACGTAACTTTTTAACCACACGTTTCAAGTTACATACAGTTAAGCAGTCTAGTGTCTTGCATTAGGGACATGTATCTCAACACAGTAACAACTATAGTCCAAGACAAAAAGCATGTGCAGCCACTGCCTCATTGACTTCCACGATTGGAAAAAAAAGGCTGCTAGTACATAGACAAAATACTGTATCTAAATACTGTAATATTTGTCAAATATTTGTACAACACTCGTATACAACAAAGACTTAATTTCTGACAGATTTGATGGCTATTGAAAGACATCCCAAACACACCCCATACTGTGATGCATCACGTCCTGATAATCTGCCCAGCCTAGCATTTTGCCACAGGCTGCAAACTGATGTCAGTGTTAACCACTATTGATACCAGAGAAAACATTCATTATTATGCTTACACACACATAAAAGCACAAGTTTACCAAGGACACATCGCATTACAAAATCAAACTCAGCCTTCAAAGCCGAGCTTGTTGGTCCTGCTCCTCACACTATCTGTAGGGACACGTGCGCACACCTACAAATATGCACACGCAGATGTGCTCTATTAAAGATGCCTGATTACCCCTGCATCCCAATGAGAGGGCCATGAGGACACTGCTCTGCGTTGTTTGGATAGCGAGTGGGCTCAACAAATCAGTAGAGGAGAACCGCTGCTGACAGTAATCCTGTTTACCATGGCCTGAGCTGGGCTGAAGGTATGCTGGCATTAAACATGTGCTTACCCGCAAAACGCAGAGAAGGATTTCAGCTTGCTAACTGGCTATTGATTAATATCGTACATTGTGCCTCCATCTTGGCAGAGGTGTATGTGGCGAAATGATGGGTGATATCTGAAACATGAAACACGGAAGTCTGAGTATTAGTAGGTCTAGGTGGAACTTGTGCCTAAATTCAGTGACCAGGGTTTTTCCTGCATAGAGAATTAAGAGACGGCCACCTCCGTCAAAGTTTGTGCTGCCTCCAGCTGTCTACAAAACTCTGGTGGTGTCTTAATGGAAAACACTATTTTCTAACAACCGTTGCACTTGGTGGATTTTTCTCATTTGTAACTGCAATTGCGGCAATAGACTCAGTCAGACCCTCCCCCACTACTGTAAGCTAGCACGATCACACACTATTGCCGTGTTGAGCAGGCAGTTGGGCGTGGAGAGCGGAGCGGCAAGATTCATTGGATTTCCTATGCGAAAGCGGAATTGGAGAGGGGGCAGAGAACTCCGCTCACAGCGGCGAAAGTTCCCGGTTGATGGCCACTAATCCCCACGCCCAAAAGTTGACTGAAGAGTTGACTTTAGCAGCTCCGCTTGGAGCGGTAGCCAATGAGAGAGCAGAAAATAGGTCACATCCTCATAATCTCCCATGTTGAACACAAGTAGCGTGTCAATCAAACAAATCTGGTTTCAATGGAGTAAACAATTGACCCTGTACAACTATAATTAATGTCACTAAAAATAAAATGCGTTGGGTTCCCTGTTGAGTTTGTCTTCGTAGCAATGATTTACATTTATAGCAGACGCTTTTATCCAAAGCGACTTACAATTAGTACATTTTACATGGAGCAGGTAGGGGTTAGGCATCTTGCTCAAGGATGCTTACAGGTAGGCCACCTCTGGGGATTGAACCCACGACCTTCCGGCTGGGAGTCCCAACACCTAGACCACTAGACTATGCTGCCCCTGGTGCTTTCGCACCGCTGACTGCCTTCCTGTGTACCCCGACCCCCCGCTGCCTACTCCTCACCGGTACCTTCGCTTCCCTGACTGCCTGCCCGGTTCTCTGAATCCTGCCGCCTTGCCCTTGTGTACCGTTGAATAAAACAGTTTTTATTTAATCCCTTGAGTGTCTGCATCTGAGTTTCCCTGCCTGAACGTGACAACACATTTGCTTTTCAGCAGACAGACGATTATACAGCTGTTTTACATACATTATAAAGTGAGATTTCTCCTGTTTTTTGTACGAATTTATGTTGGTAGACATAGTGTTGTACACCATCTGCACCAAATATGGATGACACTGATTTTCAAATTGTTTACTAGAGCACAAAGTTCTTCATGGATTTAGCCTCTTAACTTTTCTCTCAAAGTGCATCAGATTGATGCATTTAATTTTATAATGTACAACATTTTCTTCCGGGGAGCATGCCCCCAGACACCCCTAGAAAGTCAGAGATCCACCCACCACAGTCTCACAAAATCCTGTGGGAAACACAGCACGTGATCTGGATGGTACCCAGAAAAACCCTGATGACTACAAAAAAAAAATCTGAATATTTGTAGGTCTAAGTGGAACTTGTGCCTACATTCAGTGACTAAAAAAAGCTAAGAACAAATCAAGGCTAGGTTGGAACCGCATTATACACTGGGGTTGAAACTGAGAAACACCAATAATTGCATGCACATGGTGATTGACATCGATTTTGTTTGTGTATGTGTTTTTATTTTTTATAACTCAACTGTCGACCTTGTTTTTAAAGAGTGATCATTAAAGAACCATAACTGTTGCTAGATGGGTTTCTTAAAGCACATAAATTTTAGCTCCGGATGGATCTTTCTCATTTCTTTCCAACTCTGTTGGGTCTTTACTTGCATAATGTATTATCTGCACGTCTCTTGTCTCAAACAAACACTAATAAGACATTCAGTCATTATTCAAAATGAACCAAGAACGTAGAACTGTCTTTGACTGACAGACTGTGGGCTTTATGGGGACAACATTATACTGTAGTCAGTTTGTTATTTTGCTGGGTTTCATCATAACAAAAGGATTGTTGTTCTTGTCACTTCATTATACGTCAGACTTAAGGCGAGTGTCCAGCCAAACCCACATCTGTGAGAGAACAAAGGCAGAGGCCATTACATGTAGTTGATCTCCCTCATCATCTCCAACCCGACACCCCAAGTGTGAGCCCTGCCCAAGACTAGAGAGGGGAGCACAGAACCAATAACTTAAACAACAAATGAACAATACTGAACTTTTGTTAAACCCTCGACTCTGTAGCTCCCAGAACCAATGGCATTTTCATTGGATATACTGTACATTTTCCCATTCAAGTGAATGGGAAAGTGTACTGACTGACTGGTACTGTAGATATTGATATTGTTTCTCAAAAATATACCAAAAACATTCTGATGTGCAATAAAGTTTAATAGATATATTTACGTTTTGGATTAAAACCTGAAATATACCTTAAATTAAACTAACATGAGTAACTTGAAAATGGAAACTACCAATAGAGATAGAAATCGGCTTTCTAGTTATTTAGAAGTATGTGTATGAGAGTGAATGTAAATACAAAGTGTGAGTTTCCGAGTCACACACGTACCATGAATGATGGGTTAAATTCATGGCAAGTAATGACTTCGTATTAATGTAGGTTTTTTTTACCGGTTCGCAGAACTAATGGACATGGGTCCCATCAAGGGGTTTCTGAGCATAAGAGACACATTCCACAAGCCCCCACAAACATCACTCAACACCCGCGGGTCTGCATGTGGCAAGGCCAGTCCCTGTCCCTGAAATCCACTGAAGTGTATTAAAGACTTGACCTCATATGCACGGTGAATAAATGTCTAGCTACTGTCAACGCCACACACACACACACACACACACACACACACACACACACACACACACACACACACACAGCACTCTGCGTGTCCTTGTGTTTCTCGCCCCATCACTCGCCACTCGTATTTTCTACCTTCTCCCCGTCTATCTGTCTTTCTCTTTCCCTCTCACCCGGCCAAACTGTGCTTCATGTAATGCCATGAATCTGTTCACAAACTGGACAGGGGAGTAACTGTGCCCAGTGCTTCTACCGCGGTGCTCTTAACAGAGACTGTCATTCTAGTATCTTAGACAAACGCTGCATCATCATTTTAAGGGTATATACTGGGGATATCCTTGACCACACAGCCGGCACAGACACGTTGGGAGTATTGGACATTGCAGGTCACGAGAGGTCCAAGGTCAGGTCGGGAGAGAACACTTGTCCAGGTGCATTGTGTCCCTCCACTGTTTCCAAGGGCAACCACGTCACTGTCATTCTCTTAAGATAACAATGGAATGATCGGATCTTCCTGAGCAACCAACCTGACTCCAAATTCCATCTGTAGGAGAAGAGAATAGAGGCAGTATTGTTCTGCCACTGCTCCAAAACAAATGCGGTATGCTGGCCTGCCCTGTGCGGTCCTCTCGCAGATATAGCCGACATTTCATGCTTAAGGGGCCAATAATCACAAAAAGGCCATTGGTCTTCAGTCCATTTCATACGTTTTACACTTTCTCTTCCACCACCCACCCTTACGTCTTCCTTTCAACTCTAACCCTCTCCCCCTTTATTCCCCATCACTGTGATTGGTTTAACAAACCCCAGTCAAGGTCAAGCAGCGTCCAGCCCTTGCTGATGACCTTCACAGCAGCTGCAAATGTGAGCACTTTAACACACACACACACACACACACACTATGAGAAGCCGTTGAGGCCAAAATTCTATACTTCACTTGCACATTCATGCATGCTGTCATGCATATACTGTACATACCAATGCAGCCATGCACGTACATACATAAATGCATTCACGTATGTATAGGCTATACATAAACACATACATACATACACAGCCTTGCATAACGTGAGAATATGTGTGTATGAGTATTAGGGAATATGAGTGTGAGAATGTATGTACAGCTATGTGTGTGTGCAAAAGTATGTATACCGGAAGGCACCGTACTTTAACTGGAAGTTTTGTATAAGGTTAATAGACTATTGAATGGGATAAACGATCCTCTAAATCTCTAATTGAAAACAAGTTCTGTGGAAATTTGATTTGTCAAATAAACGTTTAATTGTTTCAGGTATAATTTTGTTCAAATTACAATTAAAACATTACATATATAGTAAGCTGCATCTAATAGTTGTTAGATGTAACTAACAAAGCTGAATTCGGCACCACTGCAGTTTTCAATGAGAGCAAATGTAATTTCTGTCCTCATGTGACCGCAAAATGTGTTCTGTTTATGATAGCCTCATAGTGAATAGAAGTATAGATATAATATAGATATTGCATAGAAGTATTTACAGTATTGACAATTTTGACTATTTTAATTTGATTTATTTTCAATTTTTAAAAAGGTTTGTATCCATGACTGGCTTCGCCATTTATATCAACACCTTAACCTTGATGATTCAGTCACAGCGTTATGTCTGCACATACCAAGCATACCAAGTAACTACGATGACTCTGACACTGGCCCCTCTCTATTTGAGGACGTCTGTACTCTGTGGTGGGATCCTGGACCACAGTTACCTGCCAACTCGTTTTGGGGGTCTAATGGAGAATGCACTGGTGTTCCTGATGATTCCATCCATAGGTATAGTCAAGGTGAGCCGCTCAAGAGTGCTGAATTCGACAAACCATCAAGTAGGGGAAAGGATGACACCAACTGTCAAACATGGAGGAGGAAGCTTGATGGTCTGGGGCTCTTTTGCTGAATTCAGAGTCAGCAACTTGCACAGAGTGAGTGGCACCCTGAACCAAAAGTGCTATCCCAGTATTTTGCAGCGCCGTGCAATAGCCTCTAGAATACGCCTATAGTTGGTCAGGGGTTCATCCTACAGCAACATAATGACACAAAACAACATCCAGGCTATGTCAGAACTACCTTAGAAGAAAATAACAATACAGTAGGCCTCAAATCATGAAAAAACTGTAAAAGGTGTTCTAAAACTTTTGACTGGCAGTGTATGTGCATGCATGTGTGTATGTGCATGCATGTATGTATGTACGTACGTGCATGCCTATATGTATGTATATGGATATCCATGACAGCATGCATGTATGTGCAAGTGAAGTATACAATTTTGGCCTTAACTGCTTCTCATAGCACACAGTCGGTCCAACCCTTGCTCCCAGCAACCAATACCGCATAACACAATGCATCCGCATACACACAGATACATATAAACAAGTTTGAGCAATGTGTTGAGCTAGCAATGACACTCATGCAGCAGAAAGTTGTGTGTAAATGAACACCCACCGACACACACACCTTTAAAAATATACACTCCTCTACTTAGGCTTTCTTACGAGTAGGAAGAGCTCTGTCCAAGTCCAGATGTTACAGTAAAAGAAGTATTGTTTTAATACCTAAATGAGATCATTTTATAAAAGCAGCTAGAGATGAGGACCATGGGTGGAAAATTTGAGTGAATTAGGAATGGCACCCGTCCAAAAGCTTCTGATGTGTGAATCAGTGAAGCTTGAATCTCAAGAGTTCAACAAGTTCAAACAAAAATGAAGAGTAATTGCAAACATTCCATTGCGTCTTTACTTAAACTCAAACAAGTATGATACACTGCTCTGCATCTTTCGTCGAGTTCAGTGGCACTTTGTATGAAGAGAGCATTTCTGGTGGTGCTTTTCCGTGGTCTGTTTTCAGAAGGAGCACGTGCTTCAAAATGAATCACCTGAAACTTGATGAAATTATGTCAGGACCACAAGGACAATCAAGGTCACTTCAGAAACAAAAGTGGTCCTTTCATTATGATACACTTTTACACTTCTTTGTGCAAATTAGTCTGATCATCATCTGTCCATCTTCTAACTTTTTCCAGAGGCTCAAAGGCCTACCTTGACCTGCTGTAAGCTAATGGTTAGTTTGAACTTTAGCTCCGATGGACTGCCAATACAACCGAGAGTCCAGCCAACACAAGCCACAGACCTGTCAGTACAAGCCAATAACATTCCCCTGCGAGTACGCTTTGGAAAGTGTGACAATAGGCCGATAGTAAGGGGACAATAGGAGAACTTGCGGTTATGGGAACAATGGTACAAAAATGTGTTGGGACCATGTGTAATGCATGGAAACAGCTGTGTGTCAAAATCTGGATGAAGGAATAGTACTGTATAGAAGAGAATAGAGGAAGAAACCACATGCACGCACGCACAGTGTCAGGTTTGTACACAATGTAATTGTACAATTTGAATATAGATAGATAGTGTTTAGATAATGTATTTAGAATACTCTACTATTGTATCCCTTCTGCTATACACCATATGTGTCCCATTATGTATGTATTATGAAACCTGCTGTGTGCATATGGGTGGGACCAAGATTCTTGATATAAAAAGGACATTAAAGGTAAATCAATTACATTTTGCACACTGGTGAAATACGGAACAATAAGTAACCCTAAAAAATACACACAGATCATCTGCAGTTTAGATAGATAGATAGATAGATAGATAGATAGATAGATAGATAGATAGATAGATAGATAGATAGATAGATAGATAGA